>SNQJ01S0183433.1:1331-13730 GCA_010110895.2 Picea sitchensis | reverse complement strand
CCTACAACACTAAGAGATCTATCATCACCAACAAATATTTTCTTGGTGTTACATTCATTTAGAGAAGAAAATATGGCTTTATCCTTAGCCATATGATAAAATTCTCTTGAATCAATAAGCCACTCATCGGAACAAGAAGTAGAAGTTGTGTTGAAGGAGAAACCAGAAGCGGAAAGTTCATGTCCATGAGAAGAACAAGAAGAAGTAGAATCAATACTGATGTTGTGCTTCTTCATCGTTGCTTCTAATGATGCCATCTTCTTGAAACATGTAGACTCATCATGACCATCTTTATCACAAAAGTTGCAATGTTTGTCAGTCTTCTTATTTTTATATTTTTTTCCTTTGTCACCATTAGGAGCTGAAACTGTTTGAGTGGGTTTGGGACCCTTATGTTGCTTGTTTTTGTAGCGAGGATGTTTCTTCTTGGGATACTTGGTTTTATCTTTCTGTTGGGAAACTAAGGCTTTGTTGGAAGTACCTGCAATGTTGATCACTCCAAGTTGTACAATCTTATCTTCCTCTCTAATCAAATCAGCACAAAAGGACTCAAGAGTGGGTTTTTCATAAGCTTTCCCTAGAGCCTCTCTCATGGAATAAAAGGTAGATACAAACACAGAATATGCACTACCTAGCTTAGAATTAATAAGATAGATGCAACGCTCTTCCTCCATTTTTATCTTACATTCTTCACATAAAATTCTGAGTGTTTTAAACTTATATAGATAGTCTCCAAGGCAAGAAAAATCACTTGGACTCAAGGTCAATACTTGATTTTCTAACTGTTGTGCTCGAATAATATTGAGTTTACCAAACACAGATTCAATCTTTTCCCAAGCTTCTTCAGGGTCATCAATTTCTTAAAGGTGGTATCTTAAATCAGGAGAGATGGACATTCTAATTAGTCCACATGCTTCATCACTCCTATTACCCCATTTTACTTTCTCATCATCATTAATGGGTGCTTTTTCCTTTCCCAAGGTAATCTGTTACAAGCCTTTACTTCTTAATAAATCTTCCATATGAGATTTCCACTGGAAGTAGTTGGTGATGGTAAGCAAGAGATTACTTTTAGAATCCATATTAAATATGTAGATAATATGGATTTAAAAACTGAAACTGATGATCTAGATGGAAAGAGCTCGAAAATTTATGCGGTTAAAAAAAAATGACACTGAAAACGAACATTGGATGTGAGAGTTATGCCCTTTTAAAAAATGCATAAACGGTAACCAAGTGACCACGTGATAGTGTAAGTTGCTTTATGAAGTGACCCACTTTTATAAAGAGAAGTGGAGATCACTTTTACAATGAAGTTACTTTATAACAAAAAAAATGCATGAAAAATAAATAACTCTAAAATAATATATTAAAGCTACTTATAGTGATTCACTTTTATACTTGAAGTGAAATACACTTTACAATTTTAGCATGAACTTTTTCAAAAAAACGTAACAAGATAGAGACTTGAACTCAAGACCTCTTGCTTAATAAGGCAAATTTTAACCAAATGATCTAGCAAAACATATTGTGATGTTCATAAGGAGGATTGGGGGTGTTGTTGTTGTGGAATGCGGTCTTGGAGAGCATGCTAAAAAAAATCTCTTTTCACACAAGAAAAAAATTTCTATTCTCGATGACAACAAGGGTTAGATCTCGGCTAGATTACCCAAAAGATGCAACTTTTCCTATTTTTTTCTGATTTTTCGAGATCGCACAGGGCGCAGGGCAAAGAGCATACGCAGATCTCTAGATCTGACTGTAATGGTTGTATCTTGGGCAAACGAAAACATTTTCAAGTGAAACGAAAAGTGTTACTGAATGAAACGAGTGCCCCGAATGTAATGTAATGGTCCTCTTAGCCCATAAAGGTACATAAATGATAGAAAATGGAGATGAGGAAACTTAGCTTCACGATCTCGATCTAAAACTGAACCGGGTCTTCAAACAGGCTCTGATACCATGTTCGAAAACACATGTATTCCAACAGAGGAACAACACCTTTAGTAACCACTCACATAACCAAAAAAAATATCAACACACCGATGTTTTCACGTGGTAAAACCCCAACGGGGAAACATCCACGGCCCCAGCCAACGCGGCCACTTGGAGCAGTTTATTAATGCAAAAGAAAAAGATTACATAGAGATTTTACAAGAGATTTTCTCACAATAGATCATCGGAAAATGACCCTTGATGCTCTTTAAATATATATCATGGACCAATCGAGTGTTAATCCACAAATCAATGGTCATTAAGATCGAGGAGAGTATGAACCATCAGATCACTCTATGTCAGGAACATATCCTGATCATTGGATGTCCTAACTACAAATGCATACTAATGCATACTAAAGAAACACACTAAGAAACACACTTTTACCTAATGACACATTAGACCAAGTATATCTTAACTAACTCCTGAGTGTCTAAATATCCTATCATTCATTTCGTTCTTCTCATAAAATATGGATCACGACCCCTATCGTTTCACTTCCAGACTTCACAAATGCATTTGTATTTGAATGTGATGCTTTCGGGAAAGGAATTAGGGTCATACTCATGAAATATGGCAGGCCCTTAGCCTTCACTAGAAAACAAATTTCAGAGCGACATTTGGGACAATTCACTTATGAAAAGGAGATGTTACCTATTTCGCATGTTGTAGATCTCTGGCATCCTTATTTACTATGTCAACAATTCCAAATCAAAATTGATCATCAGAGTCTGAAGTATTTCCTGGAATAATGAATTTCATCCCCAAAAATATGAAGATGAAGGGTCCCTTTTCTCCCTCTGCTTCATTGTACCAGATTGGCTCCAAGATTTTCGTTAGGAATGGTTGCAAGACCCAAAAATTTATAGCCTATTCCACCAATTGCAACACAATTCCTCAATTTCTCCAGGATACTCTTAGCATAATGAAGAGCTTCGCTACAAAGGTCATTTATACTTATGCAAGAAATTCCAACTTAAATCCACGGTGCTTTCTGAACTTCATGCCTCACCCACATTCAGGAATTCAGGATTTACCAAAACCTATGAACGGGTCAAACGTTCTTTTTTCTGGGAGGGTATGAAACATTACGTCCGCACCTTTGTGGCTTAATGTGAGGTTTTTCAACGCAACAAGGAAGAAAATATCAAAGCTCTGAGCACACTCCAACCACTTCCCATTCCCCATACTATTTGGAGAGATATTTCAATGGAATTCATCATAGGCTTACCTAAATCGAGCAATAAATAATTCATCATGGTGGTCGTTGATTGTCTCTCCAAATATGCTCAATGTTTTTCTCTTCAAAACCCATTCACAGGCGCCACAGTGGCTCAAATATTCATGGATAATATATTCAATCTTCATGGATTGCCTAATTCTATTGTCTTTGACAGATACCCCACTTTCACGAGCAATTTTTTTCAAAAATTTTTCAAGCTATAGGGCACCCAATTGAATCTCAGCATTTCCTATCACCCCCAGACGAATGGCCAAACTGAAGTTATCAACAAGTGTTTGGAAACATATTTGAGGTGTTTTGCATATAAGCGGAAAAATAGGTGGGCTCAATGATTACCCATCGTTGAATGATGGTACAATACCTCTTACCATACAACTAATTGTATGACTCCTTTTGAAGCAGTCTATGGCCAAAATCCTCCACCGGGTCTCTATTATATTCCATGGGTCTCGAAGGTTCAGGAGGTTGACACAAATCTTAGAGTCCATGAGGCTATTCTTCATTCCCTCAAATATAATTTGGTCATGGCTTAGAATCACATGAAGAAACAAGGAGATCAAGTTCGTTATGAATGTCATTTTGTTGAAGGGGACCAGGTATTTCTTCGACTACAACCTTATAAGAATACTTCACTCAAATCTCACCACTCTTAGAAACTTGCGCCCAAATTTTATGGCTCTTATAAAATTATCAAGTGGGTGGGATAGGTGGCCTATAAGTTATCTCTACCCAATCATTCAAAGCTCCATCCTGTTTTTCATGTTTCCTTCTTAAAGAAGATGATTAGAACTAAGTGTCAAACTCAAACTAGTCTCCCTGAGTTGGATGAAGAAGGTTCCATATGGTTCCATCCACAAGAATTCTTGTCCCAGAGAGAACGTCATCTCTATCAGTGCAATATCCAGGAAGTGTTAGTCTAATGGAAAGATACCACTCCAAAAGATTCCACCTAGGAGTTGACCACCATTCTACAACAAATCCATCATCTTAAGCCTTGAGGACAAGGTTCTTATTCAAGCGGGAGGGCACATTAGGAACCTAACGTCCCTAACCCCTCACATAGGTAGAATAATATAATTCCATGTAATAAAGGCCGATATTAATAAGGCATAGAAGTAAGGAAGAGTAATTCAAATGTAAGAAGACCTAATAGAAGGTTCCTCTTCTAGAAGGATATTCCTCTAGATTGTTCTTTTGGATAGATAGATTTAGTATAAATAGAAGTAGAGGGTATGAGAAATATTGGCTTGGATATTATTGTAATAGAGCTCTGATCTGTTGGAGGTTTCCCCCTCAAAGAGGCAAGTGAACGTTTCTCTCAGTAATCAAAGTGCTCTTTCTGGTGTTATTCTGGTATTGTTCTGGTTATATATTTTTGTATTTTCATATTTTTCACATTCACTACCTAGCAGATGTGCATGTATAGGGGTAGTTTAAGTATGTAGGTGTTATCACACACCTTCTTCAATACCTAAAAAAGGATATATGGTATAGCCTTGATATTCTTACTAGGACTTTGTAATCTTTCCTTGTTAATCTATAAGAAACATTTGTCTCCCAATTTGAATGATTTTGTTTTTGTGGTGATAAGGTCGAGCCTTGTATCTTTATTCTAACTACTTTAGCGTCTCTTGTACCTACAAATAGATCTTCCTATTATTTAAAAAATATATATCTTATTTAAATTATTCTCCTATGATGTATTCCCCAAATATATGAAGATGAAGGATCCCTTTTCTCCCTCTCCTTCATTGTACCAGATTGGACCCAAGTTGTTCGTTAGGAATGGTTGCAAGACCCAAAAATTTCTATCCTATTCCACCAATCGCAACACAATTCTTCAGTTTCTCCAGGATACTCTTATCATAATGAAGAGCTTCACTACAAAGGTCATTTATACTTATGCAAGAAATCCCATCTTAAATCCATAGTGCTTTCTAAAATTCATGCCTCACCCACATCTGGGCATTCAGGATTTACCAAAACCTATGGATGGGTCAAACATTCTTTTTTCTGGGAGGGTATGAAACAGGACGTTCACACCTTTGTTGTTGAATGTGAGGTTTTTCAACACAACAAGGGAGAAACTATCAAAGCTCCGAGCACACTCCAACTTCTTCCCATTCCCCATAGTATTTGGAGAGATATTTCTATGGAATTCATTGTAGGCTTACCTAAATCTTCATGGTGGTCGTTGATCGTCTCTCCAAATATGCTTAATTTTTTCTCTTCAACACCCATTCATAGGCCCCACAGTGGCTCAAATATTCATGAATATATTGTTGTTTTGGATAGATAGATTTAGTATAAATAGAAGTAGAGGGTATGAGAAATATTCTCTTGAATATTATTGTAATAGAGCTCTACTCTTTTGGACATTTCCCCCTCGAAGAGACAAGTGAACATTGCTCTCAGTAATCAAAGTGCTCTTTTTGGTGTTATTCTGGTATTATTTTGGTATTGTTCTAGTTATATCATTATTTTTCTGCCATTTATAGCTAATTATTTGTGTTCTTAATACTATTTATATCTTGAATACTACATATAACTCACATGCATTGTCAGAGAAGATCTTGCTAAATCGAATTCAAGGTGTAAATTACTAAGCACCGATTTCAAATATTTTTTTGAGAATTATGTTCCCAAAAATATTTTATTGAACGAGTTGAGGAAATTTTTCATCTACCTTCTCCCTAGACTATCATTTTTCCTTTCCTACATGTTTTCCTTTCTACCCAATTTTCTAAAGCTCACGCTACTCCTATCTTGTATATCTAGAATTGTTTTGAAAAATTGTATATAATTATTTTACAAAACCATATCTTCTTCCAACTATACCTAATATTCTCATGCTAATTCCTCTATGGTAGGTACAAATTGTTGATCAATTTTCCAATCCAACATGGAAGGTTCATAGATTTTCATATTTTTCACATTCACTACCTAGTAGATGTGCATGTATGGGGGTAGTTTAAGTATGTAGGTGTTATCACACACCTTCTTCAATACCTCAAAAAAGATAAATGGTATAGCCTTGATCTTCTTACTAGGACTTTGTAGTCTTTCCTTGTTCATATATAAGAAAATTTTGTCTCTCAATTTGAATGATTTTGTTTTTGTGATCACAAGGTCGATCCTTGTATCTTTCTTCTAACTTCTTTAGCATCTCTTGTACCTACAAATCGATCTTCCTATTATTTAAAAAAAAAAATCTCTTATTTCAATTCTTCTCTTATGATGTATTTCCTAACTCCTCCTTGTTTTCCATAAGCAACATCCAAGGGTGAAGATGGAAGATATACAAAGAAATTTTCAAAAGGGGACTTACCAATAGAAGTTTGGACTACTCTTATAAGCCAAAGTATTATCACGAGTCTTTGGATTCTTCTTATTATGACCCCTCAAAATGATACTATAGTCATGTTGACTACTTCTATCTAACCATCTATCCACGGATGGAATGTTGTATATCTCTTCAAATTATTATCCATATTCTCCCAAAGTGTAGGGACAAGAATCCTTAAGATGCCATATTTGTTGGGACACCCAAAGACACAATGTTTTATTCCTATAATTAAAAACTTGATTCTATATAAAATTATCCTTATATAGTAGCATAGTGTTTGGTGAACCCTTGTTGATATTTATCTAAACAAATATTCAAGAATATGTGAACCAACCGAATATGATCCATTCAATATATATTTTTATGTAGTTGTCCAAAATATTTATGATATCTTCCAAACTTGACAAATGTCATAAATGTAGAGGTACCAGTTAGATTTGGGAGGTGAATCTAAACTAGTATTTTTATAATAGATATAGTGGTAGGGTCAAAATTTGGGAACCATGGAATAACAAAAATTCCACCTCTACCTCAAAACAAAAAAGCCTCCAGTTTTTTAATAATAAACAATGTTTATTTGGAGTTATAATTTTTTTATTTTAATTTATGAATAAGTATTACATGTTGTTTGACATTGGAGGGGGGTCTGCGGTACATCCTAATTTAGACTATGGAGAAAATTCAAGTCACATCAAAATATTCCAATCATGGGAAGAATATGATGCTAAAGGTTATCGTTGTATGTCTCAAGAGACACTTGTATTACCCAAGACAGAGACATATGTATCTTCTTTCAATTGGATTATATTTTCTTGGAAAATTGAGGTGAAAAACTCCCATTCCAACAAATCATCCAATATTAAGTTATATTTGGCGGTATATCCCTCTAATCCAATACCTAATGCAAATTATTCATGAACTCAAAAGGAAGAGGAACCAATTTATTTGGATGGATATAGGAAAATGTTAGCCTCATAATCCTAAAATACTCTTCTTTCTCTCCTTCTTTTGTTCTTCACTAAAACCCTAACTAGGAGGTGGGTCTTAGTGAAGAAAGAAAGAATGGGAGAAAGAAGTCTATTTGAGTTCATAAATACAGGGTGAAAATGGTCATAGGCCTAGATGTTTAGATAGAGAAAACCACCAATTTTGGGGGGGAAGCTATCGTAGGTCAGTTATGCAGGAAAAAAATTTGTTCAGATTCTCTCAAAAAATGTTTAAAGGTCAATTGGAATCCATTCGTATGATACACAGAACTTTTTATTTTCATAACTAGGGGATGTTTATGATTCTTCATGCATTTTGACTAATATGAGGAAACACTAGTTGGTTCTTGTTTGATTCTAAAAAATTGGAGGTGGATAAAATCTGGGATATTTTTCCAATACTCCTTGTTCTGGTACGAATAAAAACTACAATCGGTTTGTAATAAAATATCTCATTTCATGGAGCTCAAGACATTTTAGAACTCAAAACTAGAGAGATAGTGGTCCTTGATTCAGGTTGAGGTAGACTTGTGTAATGGGTTCTTAGCAAGGTATTTTTTAGAGGCGAATTGTATCCAAAAGGAAGTGTTTTAGGATAATTTTTAATCTTGGAGAATATTTTATATTATTTAAATATATTATATTTCACCTTGTCTGAAAACCCTATTACTATTTTTTTATATAAATATCCAAATAATATATTAGATGATTAATCATATTCACCTATTTTCAAGGGGAAAAGATAAATTTGGAATAATATTCACCTATTTTCAAGCAAAGAGGAAAAAAAAAATCCATTACTAGGGGTTGCATTTAAAAAAAATCCATGAATATGTTTTTACAATAAAATTAGTTAAAAAGCTAAATATAACGAGTTTTTTAAGGTTGGATGAATTATTTATATTAGAATAATTTCTTTAATTTTTGGCAAGGAATATTTATTTAATTTAAAATATAGTTAAAATGCTAAATTTTAGGATTTAATTTTTTGCAACCAATATTTTTTAAGATAAAATATAGTTTAAATGCTAAATTTTCGAACTTTTTTTACGCTGTAATAATTATTTATATTAAAACAATTTCTTTATTTTTTTACATATTATGGTATATTGAATAGTGTTTAGAACTAATATTTTGTACAAAATTTTATTTTTATCATTTTTAGCAAGCACGATGGAGAGAAACAAAAGTAGGTCGAGTGTTTTTTCTAGTTTTCCCTCACTACATATAGAAAAATAGGTTCCATGCTTGATCCAATTTTTTCTTTTTTTTTATCTGATGTAATGAGTATTGATACTAGATCTCTTTTTTTAAATATCTTGTTGCTATAGTTTGTTGTTAAGAATATTTTACAATATATCTAGATCTAATACTCAATTTATCATTTCATATACTAAAAGCTTGATCTTATACTATATTTTTCTTTTTAAGTTCTTGCTATTGAGATTTGGGTTTGATAAATGTTTAATTGTTGTGAAAGAAAGAAGATTAGTAACTCCATTAAGTAAATTGGGAAATCACAAACGCACTACTTTTGTTTTCCATCGCTCTTGTGGAGCTTATTTTGTACTATCCATTAGGGTGCTAAAAATTTGTAGAGCTTTGTAACCATTGTTTTTATTAGTTCTATTGATAAGAAATATTATAGAGACGAATTTACATGTCTCTTGTGGATGTTATTTTGTACTATCCATTTAGGGTACTAAATTTTGTACTATCCATTTAGGGTACTAACTTTCTTTACATCGCTCTTTATAAGAAATATTACAGAGTCGAATCTACATCGCTCTTGTGGAGCTTATTTTGTTCCAACCATTTAGGGTTCTATTTTTTTGTAAAGTCTATGTAACCCTTGTTATTATTCATTTTGTTCATCAGAAATATTATAAATATGGAAATGAGTCTTCCAATTATGTCAATAAGTATAGATCTTACACAAATGTTAGAATATTGAAGTTTTTTATCATGTTAAGGGATTATTAAATGCTCATTTAAATAGATAATGAAAACATTGTACATGATTTGTTAGTATGGATATACTTGGCCAATGATATACACTATAAATTTTAATATAAATATAAATTTTAGCTGAGGGAAAGATTTATATTTAGGTGTTACACAATATTCTATCACCATTTCCCAACTCTAGCAAAGTCTTAATTATATATTTTTCTACGATTGTGGAACTGTGCTCATTGGTGATAATTCAATACACCTAATTTACCTCCTTTTTTCATTTTCAAGACTATATTGTTGATATGTGGTTTAAGTCATGTAATTGGTGAAAATCTATCGACACTTACATCCATATTAGCTCTAGATTTATAAGTGAAAGGGTCAAAACCCTCAAAGTGAAACATTTCCACTTTGAAATAAATTTTTAGTTGGAGTGATTTGATCCCTCTCATCATAAATTTGGAGCTAAGATATATTTAAAATAATTGTATTGAATTGATTGATTTTTTGTGTTGTTTTTTATTGTTATTTATGTACAATTTATTTATTTTTATTACAACTGGTTATTTTAAAGAAAATTTATCGTATTGAAATGATTTATGTCAATAACAATGATATACAACATAAACAACTAAGATATCGATAAAATATTCTCAAACATTTCATTAATCTACTAAATAATGACTTGTACTTATGAATTATATTTCTTCAATTTCTTAACAACTTGTTCAAATTTTACTAAAATTTTATTTAATATCGTTGTTAAGATCCAAGTATGTGTGTCTCTATATTTCACTTTATCAACTAATTTTAAACTTTATTTTATGAGAAAAGCATTTTGTAATTTAATCCTATAAATATTATTATAATTGGTGGTTTTGAGTATTAATTGGTGGCATTAATCCATTATTATGTTATTTCTATCAAACTCCAAACAATTCATATTATAATAATTAACACTAAATATAGAAATTGATATAGTGAAGATCAACAATCATGTAAACAATCATGTAAATATAAGTACTAAATTATAAGAAGGGACTGTTATTGCCAAAAACAAAACATGAAAAATAATGAAATTAAAGCCTAGGTCTAGTATTTCACACAGAAACATGTGCAAAGGGGCTTACACGTAATATACAAACATCATAGGGGTGCACATGCAAGATATAAATAATAATAAGGTATCATGAAATTCAAGCCTAGGTCTATTATTCCTCACATAAACATCTCCATAGGGGCTTATATGTAAGATATAAACAACAGAGGGGCGTACATTCAAGATATAAACAATAACAAGGAGAGTTTCTAAGCAACAAGTCCCTGCCAAAAAGGTAGGAATCCTTTGTTCCAATAGCGTCGCGTACAATAGTGTCGTTGTTCCCTGTTTTTTGAGTAGCAACAGATCCTTGAGTATTATTGTTGTTATGCAGAAATGGATCCTTGACTTCACAAAAATAAAGATATTGTGAGCTACTTTTACCCATCTAATTTCTCTGCCTTAAAGAATAATTATGACTCTGCATTTGAGATTCTTTTTCCTTTGTTCCAATAGGATCATGTCCAATAGAGTCGTTGTTCCCCTATTTTTTAGTAGCAACGGATCCTTGAGTATTATAACAGTTATGCAGAAATGGATCCTTGCGTATTTATTCCTAAGAAAATATTGGAATTGTTCACAAATATAAAGAGATTGTCAGCTATTGTTACCCATCTAATTTCTCTGCCCTGAAGAATAATTATGACTCTGCATTTGAGATTATTTTTCCTTTGTTCCAATAACGTCGCATCACGTTCGTTTTTTGAGTAGCAATAGATCCTTGAGTATTATAGTTGTTATGCATAAATGGATCCTTAGAGTATTTGTTCCTAATAAAAGATTGGAATTCTTCACAACAATAAAGAAATTGTGAGCTATTGTTACCCATCTAATTTCTCTGCCCTGAAGAATAATTATGATTCTACATTTGAGATTCTTTTTCTAGTGCCTCAATTTGTAATTTTGTAAGAAAATAACGAGGGAATTGTAGTGTTTACTCAATGGTGGAGAATGTAGACAATTTGGTTGCTCTGGAATATTTGGATGAGTCATGTGATTTCTCAACACTTATTCTTCCAGATTTCTTGAAGGGTTGTATGATATATATTATTTTTTGAATATGTTCATGGGAATTTCTCAAATGACATTTTATGTTTGACATTAGGGTTACACGTCATATACTTATAATGTTCTTTCATCCCAATGGATTTTTGTTGTAATACATATTTTCTTCTCGCTTTCCATATTTTTTTAGTTTGTCTCATTCGATCCAAGCATCTCATCCCTTTCTTATTTATAACATGTAATGCATCTTTGCATCTTGCTTTCCATTTTTTTAATTTGTCTTATCTGAGCCAAGCATATTTTTCCTTTATTATTAGTCCCGGTCGAAGGTGTAGAGGGACTATAGCGATCGATAATCTGTTGACTTCATATTAGTTTGGGGTTTGACTACAAATTTTTTCATACTTTCTAATGTTCGAACTAAAAAAGTAAAAGAATTATTTTTTATATATTAAAAAAACCCATATATGTCATGATCTGATTGGATGATAGATTGGAGGTCTTGTTTCCATCTTCACTATTCCCAATGAATTATATGTTTCCATATCCAAAGTTTTATCATGTACGATGCTTTTCTTAATTTCTACTATACGTATTGAAATGTTTAGATATCCAAAGTTTTTACTAATATATTTGAGGTCTTATTGCACATGGATAGTCAGTTTTCATATTACTTTGTCGTCTGAGTCAAAAAAAAAATTAGCATAGTCCCCATTGTTCGAACTATTGTCAATGTCGATATTAATATTATTATTATTATTATTATTAT
>SNQJ01S0183432.1:0-19000 GCA_010110895.2 Picea sitchensis | reverse complement strand
AAGCAGTTGGAGGACAAAAGAAGAGGAGGAGCCCAGGATCAGGATCAAGGAGCGGTGGCCGGTCTCGACTTTGATTGTAAGTTGATTCATTTTGAAAATAATAAAAGAATACTTTTCCCATCCCAATGCATGAGTTATCTATGGTTTGTGTAATTTATGCTTAATTTCTAACCCTCAAGTAGAAAAGAAGCATGCATGCGTAGTGGTTTGTCTTGATCGTAGGTTAACTTTGGAAGGAGCAGCGCAACGGAGGATCTACACCAAACATCAGTAAAAAGGTTAGTAGTTCCTTTCCATGCATGTATCGTGAAAGAGGGGTTTAAGTTTTGGGTGGTAGGTTGAAAAGTCATTTCTTTACAGTCAAAATCTGCATGCAAGTCTGACCCTAGTTTACTAGTCTGTAGGGTATTTTTCCCAACAACAGTGAGAAGTAATCTCAATCGTCAATTACTTCAGAGATTAGATTTAGGTTATAACTCACGATTATAAAAGAAAGGCTAGGGTAAAGAAGGAAGATGGATCAAGAGGTTGATTGATTGACATAGAAAGCAAAGAAGGACTTTTTCTCAATGAGATCTTGGATAGGTGGAGAATGACTTCCATCTAGAGTTCAGGTCAGGGCGAAGAAATAACAAGAGTAGTCGCAAGTGGGTTTTATTCGATTGGAGCAGCAACAGTAGGGTCACGCTGTATGGATTTCCGTACAATCTTTGAGTGTGTGTACATGGGTTTCAGTGGAAACATGTGCGTATACTCGGGTTTGCTTAAGGAAAGGTGCATACATCTCATGAAGCATGAGAGTACAAGGTCGTATAACAACACAAGAGATTGATAAGGTTTGTAGGTATTGTCTATAGTGTTCTGTATTTCTCCATGGGCCATTTTACCAAGATACGAGAGCCCTTGTAAGCTTTGAATTTATTTGAATGATAATATTAGTTGATGGGCAGAATATCTGCGTGTCTTGTGCATGGGATTTTTGGTTTCTAGTATTGCTTCCACTATCTTTATTTGAGTTGAATATTCCAACAAGTGTATTCTATTTTGTGAGCTTATAATTTGATTTAAAGCAAGGAAATCACTAGATAACAAAATACCAAGGTGTTAGAGTAGGGATTTCAACATGGTATCAGAGCCTATGCTCTAAGGGGAAGATAGATATCAGATCCACAATAGTTGACAGTAGATCTAATATATATGCAAGGATATCTAACGCAGACCTACCCTCGCTGGCACACGTCCGCGATCACCAGGACCTTCTCTTTCCCTCGGCCCGAAGAGCGTCAAAGGCTCTTCTACCTTCCTATCGGAAGATCTGCACCCACAGTTCTCTTCCTTGCGATCCTCTTTACTTATTTGTCGGAGGATCAGAACCTCACCCTTCATGAGTTCTCTATTTAACAAATGGGCTCTCAAATTTCCGAGGCCGATGTGTCAGTCGACGCTGACCTTCTCCCGCTTGTCAGAACTTCGATCCTTATCGCAGCCTCGCCACTCGCGACGACCAACTCTCGAAGTTCGACCTCCGATGCGCGAGGTGCCGAGATGCCGAAATCGTGACCTCACTTTCTCGCATCTCGCCTCTCGAGCGTTCAAATTACTCCCGTCTCAACTCTCGAGACCCGAGTCGCCGATATTCCGTGTCACCTGTCACATCACCTCGCTATGGCCCACGCTGCCACATGATCGTCGGAATTTCGCTTCTCGCCTTCTCGCGACTTCCGTGACCAAGTCTTCTGCCCCTTTCTCGTGAACTCCCGATATACCGATTCACGAGTCGAGCTATACTCCTCGTGATCCCGGTCGACGCTCCTGCCCTCCTGAGATTTGAACTTCTCCTGCCCACTTTCACTGTGGGTTCCTGGCACCTCCGTAAGGTTCCACACCTCGGATTCTCGCGACTTCTCCTCAGAGAATTCAGACGGTTCGTTCAAATTTCAAACTGTAGCAAGCGCTTATTCCACGAAGTCCTGTCCAACTGCATGCAAGTTTCCAGTACTTGCTTGAACACTTCTGGTACAGCTTCCCTGTGCAACCCTTCGACGAATTCAAAGGATTATCCCTCCTGAGCTTGTTTTGGACTCCCAACTTCTCAGAAAGAGATTCTTGCACGCATTCCTTGCGGAAAATCTTCAATCACGACTAAGTGATGAAGCTGTCGACCCTGCGCACTCCTGCAGCAGAAATCTTAACTCTCTTTATCAGAATCGCAACTCTGAGGTTTCGTCTAGCCTGCACACGCCTTGCACGGCTCTGGTGCCAATTCTGCCCTTCAAAAAACTTGGAACAAAAGTTATCCCTACTTGAACCCTGCAGTCACGCACTCCTTGCGGACAAATTCAACTGCACTCCTTGCAGGAATTCTCCAGTTCAAGATAGAGAAATAATTGAAACTAACTCCCTGTCCTCCCAGACTCCACTTCAACCATGAAATCGCATATACAACATATAAAAGCAAATGTATGACAAGAAGCAAACATTCACGAGCATAATATCAATAATACACAGAGAATAACACAACCATGGAATTGAATCGAAGCTTTTCTATTAATTCAATATCTGTACATGGAAGTTCTTCATACACTTCTCTGCGACTCTCCTGAATGTTCTCAATGATAATGTTACAATGTACAAAGGAGGGTGTCTATATCCCGTTTCCCTCTCGAGCTCTAAGGCTATCAAATCTAGAATTAAATGTTCTACCTACTTTACATTAATTCTATTAAATGCCTCAGCTACCTAAGGAGGTGAGCTATCCGCTCAAGGTCCATTTACAATGTACAAGTGCGCTTCATTAATTTCACACATTTATGTTTGGCACAACAAATATCTAGGTGTTTCAAAAATTTGTGCTGGCGCTGTCCAACCATCTTTTCTGCTTCCGCGCTGGCTCGCTTGACGTGGGCGATGCTCCTGCATCAATATCTTAGTAGATCCATAACCATCAGTCAGAAATCTAGGGTTGGATTTCAGGGAAATAACAATACTGAGGCAGAACTAGGGTTTTGCAGTCATACATAGTTGTACATAGGTTGCAGAAGGAAAAATCACGTACATACGTGGGTTTCTTTGGATACAATCACATATATGCGGGTTTTGGTAAGAACATGCATCTACATACACAGGTTTCAGTAAGGGAAGTCACATACATACGTGGCTTTCAACGATGACAGGTGCATATAGGGTCGTACAAGTCGATACAAGGGTAGTTTCAAAAACATGTTATTTCCAAGGTAGTTTATCATATCTAAGGGATGACATCAACAAGTATGAGAGTTGAATAAATATTGGATGGATCATCCAACTTCCTATCTTGGAAAGCAAGAGTGACTTTGGCATTGAAGGAGTATGAACTTTGGGAGTTAATGGACAAAGTAGTTGTTCCACCGGCATATCTGACAACTTTGGCAACTGACGAGAAGAAGGAGATCAAAGTTGAGAGGGTTATCTTGGATTCGGTGAAGAATCATCTAATTCCTCACCTATCCGAGAAGAAGAAAACCAAATATATGTTTGATGCCTTGGTAGGTTTATTCCAGAGCACTAACATGGATAGGAAGATGGTCTTAAGAAATAAACTCAGATCTGTGCAAATGTCTACATTTGAAAATGTTACCAACAATTTCATGAGGATCACTCAGGTATGTGATCATCTTGTAGCTACATGGGAGAAAACATATGACACAGAGCTCGTTAATGTGGTGTAGAATGGTTTTCCCAAGTCTCGGGAACCATTTGTCAAGGGATTCTGCACTCGGGAAAATATCCTAGATTGGTAGAGGCTTTCAGAGGATTGCATCCATGAAGAGACTCAAGAGGAGTCTAAAAGCAACAAGAAGGAAAGTAGTGATGAGAACTTGGCCTTTGTCAGTAAGACAAAGAAGGGAAAAGGAAAGAGTTCTAACAAGAAGGGTAATAGTGATGTAGGATCATCACAACCAGGGAAGAAGAAGGACTTGAGTAATATCAAGTGATTCTCATGTCATAAGAATGGAAATTATGCATCTTAGTGTCCATAGAAGAATACGGGTAAAGGAAAGACGCAGACAACAACACTAGCAAAGATGCGGATAGATGAGTTTCCAACAAAGTTTGAGAAGCATTTCTTACTAGTTTCTTTCCTTTTTACCAACACATCTACCAGGAGTGCGTGGTACTTGGACAATGGTGCATATTGTCATATGACCAAATCACCAGAGTTATTTAGCAGCATTACAGAGAGAGACTTAGATGTTCATGTGGAGCTTGATGATGATGCTAATTATTTAGTGAAGGGAGGGAATAGTTTTGTTCTAGATTGAGTCGAGAGGTTTGTTTGATGCCCAAGTTGTGATTTACATTCTAGGAATGAAGAAGAATTTTCTCTCAGTCTCAGCTATGGAGGATAAGGGTTTTTCTTTTAATTTTCAGAGAGGGCAAGTACTCATACATCTAGAGAAAGCTAGAGCAGACACAACATTGGTCATTGGGGTTAGAGAGGGATATTTATACAGGTTGCAAGGAAAGCCTGTTCAGGCCTTGGTACATGATAGTGACAACTTATGTGAGCTATGGAACAAGAGGTTGGGACACTGTTGGAAGCCACCAATTTATTTTTATTTTTATCACAATCGAACTCACCACAAAAAAATTATATCTTTTTGTAGCTGCCACCACCTTTCATTTATAAACAATTATGTTTCTGAACTTTGAGGTGATGATTGGGATTAACTTATCTTATTGAGTTTTTCGTTTGTTTTTGTTTTTAAATTCATGTCTGTAAGCATGAATTTAAATAAAAACTTGGTTTGGGCTTTATATCTTCTACCTAAGAAATTTCACTTTGAAGGCACCCATATATTGCTAAATTGCAAGTTTTATGAACTTATTGATCGATTCACTATCATGATTTTTATGTATTATAGGTATCATGACTTAATTGGCTCTATGGTTGATCGTTGGTTTTGATTTGTGAAATGTCTGAATGCACAAAACAATGGTTTAACATTTGATATGGGTCTAATGATCTCAAAAGTCATATCAACACTCATGTTGCTTGGTACAAGCATGATGTACCCATGATTTCAATCCACCTTGCTGTCCTGAGAATTAATGAGATCATTCATTATGCGAATTGGGGTTTGGTACTGTTGGAGGGTTTGGTATTCATCATGGGTAATGGCTCGTAGTTCTACGAGCCCTCTAGTTTTTCATTTTCACCAACTCATTTTTCCAAGTTACGACAGTCCCCAAACTTTGCAGTTTTCGTGCCATTACATTTCGCACAGACCTCTCTCTACTGCTCGTCTTTTGGAAGCTGAAACCTACCTCCTGTGATATCCATTGTATATATTTCACGATGGCAATGGCACCTATGGTTCGAATTGAGCCGAACGGTTGCCGAGCCCTTCTTTCCCATGATGATGCAATAGATGACCTGAAGGCTCACGGGTGGGATGTCTTCCTCAGGAAATTCGAAGGCTACAACCTCTCGGTTGCACAAGCCTTTGCACAAACTTTTGATGGTTTTAGGGCCAAGGTCCGGGATGTGCAGTTAGAAATAACAGAAGATTTCATAAGCCGAGTGACAAGACTCCAATTGAAAGGCGAATAGTGGTTTAAGAACGCTAAAATGGAGGATGTTCCATGGATCTTGTTCATGGTTTCCTGCAAATCCACTTGCTGTCCAAAAGGTATTCCCATTGCTTTTTTGAAACCTAGATGGCACAACCTCATTTTAATTTTGAAACAGTTTATCACATGTGAAGGCCGGTATGGGTTGGTTTTTCTATACCACGTTCAGTATAGAAAAATTTCTAAACTCTATAAGCGACATAGCATGAACTCTCTGTTGAGTCTTTTTCATCACGGGCTCTTTAAAATCCTATTGATTTCTCACTTGTCGCAAATCGGTGAAAATTGGGAGAATTTCCTGAGCAACAATGGCTTCACCCAAGTCGACAATAAAATCAACCTACCTTTAATTGTAAACCCCAATTTGGACAGACCAGTGACCGAAAGCCAGGTTTTCAATTCACCTGATGGCTTCGAATTTAATGAACCAACGTCTATTGTTGTGGAAACCCCTGTGGTTAAGAAATTACCATGTATATTTTCGCCCAGGAAATCATTGGAACAGGTAGTGGGCAAATTAAAAGTAAAAGTATCCCTTGTGTCTACAAACAAACCTAATCTGAACAGTAATGATAAACCTGTTGTGAAGAAAATGCATAAGGGTAAGAAGCAGCATAATTCAGATTTGAATTTTAGGAATAATAGGTTTGGTCGATTGATTTCTAGAAGTTTAAGGAATCGAAAAAGCGATCATTTGAGCTCGATATCTATGATCGAGGTCAATGATCAGTGTTCAGATCAAGAGATAAACGATTTCTTGGCTTAGGAATATCTAGACAACCAATGTCCCACGAACGAGGCTATTACCCAGTTTGAACAATATGACTTCATGTCTAAATTACCCCCATGTCTCAAAGGCAAAGAAGTTTTTTCCGACATTAGTCACGACCTGGAACAAGCCATAGGGAAACATGAAGTACCCGTTGCCGACTGTATTCCACATCGGTCTGCCATTGCACCAGTGCATTGTGATAGTTTCTTAGATTGGATAGAGCGCTATTATAGAGATATTCCGCTCTTACAGGCTCAAGTAAAACACCTAGCTTCTTGGAATGCTCTATTGGAACGAGAGAACCATGACTTGAAATCACACACAGAAAGGGAGAATAAAAGACTCAAGAGACCCAATAATATAATCATCAAAAATACGACCAGTTTCAAAGCCATCATAAATTCAGAACTGTCCGATCCTTCATTTTCTAATTTCTAATGGTAAAAATGATTTTGTTTGATTTTATTCCATTCTGTTATGAAAAATCAAAATAGAAAGATTTAACTTTTATTTCTTTTGCTAATAATAAGACTAGCTACATAATTTATGATTATGTAGCCAGTGTATTTTTGAATAATAGTTAGCATTGTTGTCTGAATATCAAATCTGTTTTGCTATCTATAGGAAATTGATGATTATGATGCTGATTGCATGGAGCAAACACCTTGTATCATATGCTCTATTATTCAGTAGTTTCTGTCTTTTATGTTTATAAAACTTTGGTTTATTTTTGACAAATCAACTCATACATGAGTGGTTTCTAGTTTCACTATTTTTGTAATACTATCTATTTTTTTGGGGATTCAATTCTATCTTGTATGATAAGAGCATGTGAATCCTGAACTAGTTCAAATATTGATCACTCTTAGCAGTGAAAACATATTTGGCTTGGACACATTATGGACATATGACTTTGAAGACTGATATGGACAAGCTGTTCATTGCTTGGCTTTAGACCTACGTGACACTTACCCATTATGGTTTTGCCTCTATCTTATGAAATGTTATTACATTGATGCAACTTTAGTCTGGTTATCGCATGGTATTTCATATTATTCAACATTTTAATTATGTCTGTAATTTGATATTCCATATTACATCTGTGATCAATCTTTCTTTAAATATTGTTGATTTATGCTCGATATTGGATGGTGGATTATATGAATGCTTTGTTTTGAGTTTCCTTTATTTTAAGTGTTCATTATTATAAGATCACCAGATCTGTCTATTTAACAGTTTGCTATTATATTCTTGTTCGAAAGCTCCTTTGAGTTTGTTTTGGGAGTATTAGCTCCGTTCTATTACAGGTTTCCCTCATAAGCAGTACAACCGGGAGCTTGAATTGCACAGGAAGATAAATTCATTTTAGATGATTAATTACAGGTTAGCCTACTTGTTCTTTAGTTAGATTATTTATCAATGAAATAGGAACATATTGAATTTGCTTTGACTATTTATCTACTCTTATTTCAATAATATTCGATTAATATTCTTTAGTTTTTCTTAGATTTTAAATATTAAACAGAAAACAGAAAAATGTATGTGCTTTCTTTATCTCTTATATAAATACTGTCAAAACATCTATTTCGCAAGATATCATGTAAATCTTGCAAGTTGTATGTCTACTGTTCATATTCATATGCATATATTCCATTTTATTTTTCGACACTTGTAAATTATTTATATTCATAGTATCATAGTTTCATAGATTAGTTTCATTTCTTTTAGGACTTAGTTGGCCAACAGAGCCATTAAACCTGTCGGGTCATTTCATTCCAAACGACTTGGGTTATTTAGACAACCCCGGTCCAAATTTGACCTTCCAGTTGACGGTGTGTCATTTACGGCCGTAAAAAAATGGCACTAGAAGGAGGGCCTAAATTTAATTGATGGCACGTGGAGGTCGCAAGACTTGTCCCACACATACTTGCACTCCTGTCGTAACACGTAGTCGCTCAGAAAATAACGTTACACTTGAAACAAAAACTACCTCAAACGATAACCCTGATATTCCCGTTGAACCAGTGACACCAGTTCCTCAAGGGGTCAATGTCCGAGAAATTGTCTGTCAGTCACTCATAAGAACTCATAGTGCCTTAGCCCATATCAGACAACCTGGTAGGCCACTTAATCAACCCCTTGATTTCACGGATATCCAAGAACAACTTCAAGGCACTAGTCTGCCTGAAAACCCTTTAGGTGGTAATACTACCAATCCTACTGAAACACCTATCCTTGGAGTCAGAGGGTCTGGTATTCCACCTTCCCCACCTGGTTCTTCTCCATCCTCTTCAGGAGGAGAGTCTTCAGACGAAGGCAGTTATTCATCAGAACCATCTCAGCCTTCGACACCACCAACTCCCATGGCAAACCAAAATAATACTGCTAGACCTTGGCTTCATCAAGATGCCGTGGTTGTACCCGGACCCCAACACCCATTACCTAAACATCTGGAGAAATGGATGCCTAAATTTGATCTAGTTTCAAAGCAATCCGCTGAGGATCACATCAAGAAATTTATGTTGGCCATTAGACTCCGAAGTGTTGAACACGAGGATTAGTATGCAGATTATTTCCTTATACTTTTGAGGGAAATGCCTCCACATGGTATTTTTCTCAACAACCCCAGACCATCGTCTCTTGGGATAAGTCTGAAACTTGTTTTCTGGAAAAAATTGGAGTTGATAAATCTCCGAAAGTCTTGGTTATGGAATTCTCAATCTTAAAAATGAACCTTAAAGAAAAAGTGAAAGACTTTAACCGAAGATTTCTTACTTTAAAAAACAAAATCCCTGTAGATTTGATGCCCGCAGAAAGTTTAATTGTTGCATATTATGCTAAAGCCTTGCACAATAACATAGCCATATGGGTCAAAAGGTCTAAAAAGAACATGTTGTTAGAGGCCTTTGAGGAGGGAAGTCAAATTGAGAAAGATATATTGAGCTTAAAAGATAATCTTAATAGTGAAGCTGAAACATCCTCATCCTCTAAGAAGAAAACAAAAATTCTCACTAGGCCTCCTCAAACTAAAAATCAACAAGAAACTTTAGACTTAGAGAGCTTGCAGAAAGCTTTCAAAAAACTGTCCAATCAGGTCGTTGACTTGAAAAGATCAGTCGAGGAGACATCCACAAGCAAATGAAGTTTCAAACCTCCTTTCAGAAATCCTTTTCCTCCTAACCGGCCAAACCCGACCACAGAAGGTCTAAATTTTGAAAGTTTACAGTATGCTTTGCAAGCCATCTTAGAAGCACACGACAATTCTGCTTCTGTTCCTCCTGAAAATTCTAACAATACAATTGAGGAAGAGGTACCAGAAGAGGAGGACTCATCTCCCCCTGTTTTCGATCACTTGTCGGACAGTATCTTCCGAGAAAATTTCGAAACTGTCCACCCCTACAACACAAGAAGCAAAACGCAAAACAAACCCCCTTCTGAAGTAAGAAAAAATGTGTTTCCGAAACAATCAAAGCAAACTGAAATTAAACAAAGCCTAGCAACCCCAGTTTTAGAATACGATTTAATTGAAGATCTGAAAAAATTAAGGGCTAATATTTCTGTTTTTGAACTGCTGAAATTTCCTCTTATTTTGCAGAAAATGCTTCAAAGCATCGCTGAAAACAGTAAAAAGAACGATCCTAGCAACAAAAAATCAGCATAAATTGATTCAAACGTAGCTAAAAATGTCCCAACTAAAAAGACATCTGAACCGCAAGACATAAGGGACTTAGTAGAAAAAACTGTAGCAAATGTAGATAAAACTGTTTTAGGGACAACGAAATCAACAAAATTCTGCTGTTACCACTCGGAAAAATGTCCCACATTTTTTGTTAACCTTTGAATTTTTTAATAGGAATGTACATAATTGTATTATTGATTCAGGTGCATCATCAAACATGATGCCTCTATCTGTATGCCATAAAATTAATGCAGAAGTTAAACCTTCTGAACTCAAAATCATTCAGCTAGATCGAACAAACATTAAAGTAATTGGTGAGCTTAAGAATGTGTTGATTAGACTATCATCCAATCCTAAAGTTCATCAGATAATTGATATTATCGTTGTTGATATCCCTGCAGTTTATGGTCTGTTTTTAAGCAAAGATTGGTCAGAACAACTACACGGTTATTTCACTACAGACTGGTCTCACTTGTGGTTGCTTGAAAATGGACAACCCAACAAAATCAGGATAAACAAAGAACATTATCTTAAGCATACCATAACATATCTGAATGATGCAAATGAGCCTTTCGTTACATCAGAAAATACATTTGAAACGTCGGGAATGAATACCTTTTTTGGTAATTTCATGACCAAAATATCTTCTATCACTGATCCAGGGCAACAATCTGAAGTTACAGCTTATACTCAGACCCCCACTTTGCCGAATATACCAAGTACTGCTAATGATGCACATATCTGGTCCTTATATTTTGATGGATCCAAATCCAAAGAAGGAGTAGGTGCTTCCTGTGTACTCATCGATCCTACATGTAATAAGACTTTTATTGCTTGTCAGTTAGAGTTTGAATGCACTAACAAAACGACCGAGTACGAAGCATTTCTACAAGGACTTAGGAAAGCACTAGATATGGACGTGCAAAAATTGATAGTATTAAGTGATTCATAAATGGTGGTCAAGCAGGTAAGAAAGTCCATACACTATTTGTCACCACATCTGAAAATCTACCAAACTGAGGTATGGAGTTTGATGCATAAATTTTTAGCATTTAACATAAATTCCATTCATAGATTGAGTAATTCAGAAGATGATTTATTGGCCAATGTTGCTTCTAAATTATTGCCGCTGAAGGACTTCCCCCTAACGCATTTTCCATCGAATTATTGTTCAAGCCATCGATCCTGGATAACATCACGAATTGGAGAGTATTCGATGATGACCAACAAATCATCAACTTTCTGCATATGGAAGATACCTTCTAAGATGCATTCATTGATGAAGGCATTCATGACGAGAACCTCCGAAAATTCACGGTAATATCTGATCCTCGATCTCCTGAATCGACATCCGAGCTGGTAAACTCTATCCCCAGATATGTTGTGAGATTAGAGAAATTTTATGACTTGCATGACAAATTTAGAGGGGCAGTAAATTATAAAACTAACAGTTCCTCTTTGATCTATGAAATGATTAATTTAAGAACAAGGGATAATCCTCAAAATATTAATTTGGGAAAGGGATGTTCTGAGAAAGAAAGATCCACTTTTATAAAGGTTTTTAAAGAATTTAAAGATGTATTTGCCTAGACGTATGATGACTTGAAAACATTTGATCCAAACATCATACAACATGTAATCCCTATGAAACCCCAAACTCATCCTTTTCAACAGAAATTGAGGAAGATGCATCGTAAATTGGAACCCACTGTTAAAAAGGAACTAAACAAATTACTAACTGCAAAGATAATTTTCCCGGTTAGGCACACACAATGGGTGTCTAATTTAGTCCCTGTAAGGAATAAAAGTGGTGAAATTCGACTCTGTGTCGACTTTCAGAACCTAAACCGAGCGTCCGATAAAGACAACTATCTTGTTCCTCCAATGGAACAAATTCTACAACAGGTGTCTGGCTCCGAAAGACTATCTCTACTAGATGGTTTTTTGGGATAAAACCAGGTCCTTATGTCTTCTTCAGACCAGCTTAAAACCACCTTTCGTACCCCATGGGGCACTTACGCCTATAGAAAAATGCCTTTCGGACTGATAAACGCCGACGCCACTTTCCAGAGAGTAATGGATATTTGTTTTCATGGCCTCATTAACCAGTCAGTCGTGGTCTATCTTGATGATGTCACCATCTTCTCTAAAAACAAGAAAGATCACTTGTCTCACCTAAGGGCTGTCATGGAACAATGCCGCAAGTTCATCATATCTCTCAACCCTAAGAAATCCGTCTTTTTAGTAGAGCAAGGAAAACTGCTTGGGTTTATAGTGTCTAAGGATGGAATGATTATTGACCTTGAAAGAACCCAAGCTTTTGCTAAGATCCCCCCTCCTTCTTCCAAAAAAGCCATGCAATCCTTTTTGGGCAAGATTAATTTCGTCAGAAGGTTTGTCCCGAGCTTCTCAGAAATGGTTAGACCATTACAAAATTTAATTAAAAAAGATGTTTTGTACCGTTGGGGACCACAAGAAAGTCAGGATTTCGATTCAATTAGAAAATAAATAATAGAAGCCACTTCCTTGATGAGTCCCGATTTTTCTCAGGATTTCACTCTTTACACTTTTGAATCTGATCAATCTTATGCCACTGTTCTTACACAGAAAAATGCTTAAAGTAATGAGATACCCATTGCCTTCATGAGATCAGCTTTTAAGGGAGCATAACTAAATTACCCAACATTAGACCATCATGCATATGTTGTTTTCAAAGCAGTGAAACACTTTCGGTCTCACCTGTTGAAATCCAAAACCAAGTTTATTGTTCCTTACCCAGCTGTAAGAAACCTGTTAGTACAAAAAGAGATGGGTGAGAAAAGGGAAGATTGGATGACGTCACTACAAGAATATGACCTTGAAATAACTCTTGTACAAATTGTTAGAGGTCAAGGCCTGTGTAAACTAGTGGCTGATTCAGTTGAAGAACAAGAAAGTCAAATAAACACCTCAACTGTGAATCAACATAACAAAAAACAGATCAACTGTGCACAAGCTACTACCAATTCTTGGTATGAGAACATTAAATTTTGTTTAACGCATGGATTTCCCCCCTGCAATATTAATCCTAAAAACAGAAGAGCAGTTAGGCTTAAATCTGCATCTTTCTAGTTAATAAATGATGTATTATTTCGAAAGAACTTTGATGGTGTTTTTCTGCGTTGTTTAGAAAAGGAAGAGTTAAAAAAAGTGCTATCTGAACTTCATGTAGGTGAAGCTGGTGGTCACTTCAGTGGAGATTCCACTTCCTACAAAGTGCTAAGAGCTGGATACTATTGGCCTACCTTGTTTAAAGATGCCCATACGCTATCCCGCAAATGCATAATCTCCCAAAAGGCTGCAGGACGGGTGAAAAATGCAGCTTTCCCTTTGCAACCTGTTACTGTAGATACACCTTTTCAGCAATGGGGCCTAGACATCATAGGACCAATTAATCCCTCTTCTTCGCAATAGCACAAGTATATCCTTACAACAACAGACTATTTTACAAGATGGTCTGAAGTTGTACCTTTAAAAGTGGTAAACACAAATCAGGTAGTATCTTTTCTGAACTCTCATATCATCACTCGATTTGGCATCCCCGAATGTCTGGTTTTTGATAACACCTCTTACTTTTCATCCCTTGATATGAACATTTTTTCTCTGGAAAAGGGGATTAAACTGAAGTATTTTGCAAGCTACTACCCTCAAGGAAATGGCTTAGTAGAATCGACGAATAAAAACTTAATCAAGATTATTAAAATGACAGTTTCAGAAAATCACAAGAACTGGCACAATGCATTGTATAATGCACTTTGGGCTGATAGGGTAACACCAAAAGCTTCTATTGGTAATTCCCCTTTCTTCCTCGTTTACGAAAGAGAATCCATTCTCCCCCTGCATGTCTTACTTCCCTCTCTGCAATTGTCGTAGAAAGTTCAAGAAGAGGAGTGCCCTCCTCTAGAAAATCGAATAAATGGCTTATTAAAACTAGAGGAGGTGAGAACACAAGCAAAGCAGAAACTGGATCAACACCAACAAATTGTAAAAAGCTGGTTTGATTCAAATTCATCTTCAGATAGGGATTTCGATGTTGGAGATCTGGTTCTCAAGTGGGACAAAGCCCACGAAGGTAAGGGGGAACATACCAAGTTCCAAAATCTGTGGTTAGGACCATTTGTAATTTTTGAAAAATTGGGTCCCAACTCTTTCCCTCTGCATAATTTGGAGGGACAACCAGACACTTTCCCAGTGAATGGTCAGGCTCTCAAGAGGTATTTCAGCTGATGATTTCTACTCCACCCTTTTGTAAATATTTTTGATGTTTTCTTTTTATTTTGGTTCTTTTCATTTTGCTTGATTTTGATTTGTTTCTGAATAATTATATCTGAGTCACCATCTCATTTGTGGAAGGGAATCAAAATTCTCATTCATTAGCAACAATTGATAACTTCCCAAGCACCTGAGTAGTAAGTGCTAAAACTCAGATTAATAGAAGTAAGTTTCTGTTCAAATCAATGTTTTTGGCTTCTCATTGAAATTACAAGAAGACACGATTATCATTAACAAACTTCTAACACTGTCCCTGTTTTAAGGAAAAAAACTCAAGTGTACCTTCTCATCCTCGAGATGGTTTCCTAACTTAAATCTAAGTGTCCAAATCATGATGAAGGTTATCAAAATAGGAGAATAATTTGTAAATGATCAAAATTTTCATTCCAAATTATGAGATTTTCAGTATCACCCCGCCCTCTTGAACATTATGAAGTTCTGGAAATTATAAACAAATTCTAGAGGGTTGAAAAGCACTATAATGTGTGGGAAGTGTGTGTAAACCCGTCGAGACACTGAACATGTCTGCTAGTAGTGGGTAAGTGCATGCATGATACCAAGGCAACTTCGTCGGGGTACTGAACAAGCCTGCTGGCAGTGAAGCAATGTCGGGTTTAAGAAGATCCTCAGGTATGTCTTTTAATTTGATCAAGTGTGAAGATGTTCTTTATCATGAGTGGATGACTCTAGGATAGGACATAGGTACTAGAGTGGGTTAAATGACACCCCTGTCGAGGCTATGGACGCCTGCTGGCAGCAGTGGCCCTGTCAACAATATCAAAGTCAACTGCATAAAAATCGCTACACTCGTAATCTAAGTTAGATGCCAGATTACATTTTTTTTTTTAGAAAGAAATACATATGATGCTAAGATGTGTTATTTTCTGAGTTATGATCAAAATGCTTGACCTGTTGTTAACTGTTTCTAAAATTTATTTCATCTGAGTTTATGACATAAATTTCCTGGTGATGCAGAGATAACTGCTTCGCCCAATATGTCGCCATTGTTGGCAACCACCATTTTTTTTGTTTTTTATCACAATCGAAGTCACCACAAAGAAATTATATCTTTCTGTAGCTGGCACCACCTTTCATTTATAAATGCTTATGTTTCTGAACTTCGAGATGATGATTGGGATTAACTTATCTTATTGAGTTTTTCATTTGAACTTTCGTTTGTTTTTGTTTTTAAATTCATGACTATAAGCATAAATTTAAATAAAAACTTGGTTTGGGATTTATATCTTCTACCTAAGAAATTTCACTTTGAAGGCACCCATATATTGCTAAATTGCAAGTTTTATGAACTTATTGATCAATTCACTATCATGATTTTTATGTATTATGGGTATCGTGACTTAATTAGCTCTATGGTTGATCGTTGGTTTTAATTTGTGAAATGTTTGAATGCACAAAACAATGGTTTAACATTTGATATGGATTTGATGATCTCAACAGTCATATCAACACTCATGTCGCTTGGTACAAGCATGCTGTACCCATGATTTCAATCCACCTTGCTGTCCTGAGCATTAATGAGATCATTCATTATGCGAATTGGGGTTTGGTACTGTTGGAGGGTTTGGTATTCATCGTGGGTAATGGATTGTAGTTCTACGAGCCCTCTAGTTTTTCATTTTCACCAACTCATTTTTCCAAGTTATGACAGTCCCCAAACTTTGTAGTTTCCGTGCCATTACATTTCGCACAGACCTCTCTATGCTGCTCGTCTTTTGGAAGCCGGAACCTACCTCCTTTGATATCCATTGTATCTATTTCACGGTGGCAATGACACATGTGGTTCGAATCGAGCCGAAAGGTTGCCAAGCCCTTCTTTCCCATGATGATGCCATAGATGACCTGAAGGCTTATGGGTGGGATGTCTTCCTCAGGAAATTCGAAGGCTACAACCTCTCGGTTGCACATGCCTTTGCACAGACTTTTGACAGTTTTAGGGCCAAGGTCGGGGATGTGCAGTTAGAAATAACAAAATATTTCATAAGTCGTGTGACAAGACTCCCATTGAAAGGAGAAAAGTGGTTTAAGAACGCTAAAATGGAGGATGTTGCATGGAGCTTGTCCATGGTTTCTCGCAAATCCACTTGATGTCCAAAAGGTATTCCCATTGCTTTTCTGAAACCTAGATGGCACAACCTCATTTTAATTTTGAGATAGTTTATCATATGTGAAGGTAGGTATGGGTTTGTTTTTCTATACCACATTCGGTTTCTTATGTTATTCATAGGGTTTGAATTGAACATGCCGTTCTACCTGTTAATGAGCCTTTACAAAATTTCTAAACGCTATAATCGACATAGCATGAACTCTCTGTCGAATCTTTTTCATCACGGGCTCATTAAAATCCAGTTGATTTCTCACTTGTCGCAAATTGGTGACAATTGGGAGAATTTCCTAAGCCGCAATGGCTTCACCCAGGTCCACAATACAGTCTGTTAGCTCCCAAAATGAACCCGTCCCCATGGTCGCATTTTGTGGTGGATAGCATTGCTATTGGTAGTTTTCTCAAATTGGTTTTGAGTTTTTCTAGCTGCAAGACTTAGGTTTGGATTTTTGTCTTAGAAATAAGATGACCCATAAAGGTCTTCTCTTTAAAATTTCCATAAAATGTTTTCAACAGCTAACGCGTTCTTAAAAGATGATGGTTAGCTGGTGAAAGTGGAAACTTTCAACAGCTAAGGAGCATTTCTCACATGTCGTTAGCTGGTGAAAGCGGGGATTTTCAAACAGCCAAAGAGCGTTTCTCACGGGGTGCACACCGGTGAAAATGGTGACTTTCAACAGCTAAGGAGCATTTCTCACGAGTTGTACGCTGGTGAAAGCGGTGGATTTCAACAGCCGAGGAGTGCTTCTCACGGGTCGTGCGCTGATGAAAGTGGGAATCACGTGCGTTTTATCCACGTTTTTAAAAATCTAATGATGATACGATCATCCCACGTCATGCAAATCCAGAATGATGCGCTGGTGAAAGTGGGTAATGATGGAGACTCGGGTTTGCACGTCGAAATAGGATTATAAAGTGAATCTTGTTCAGTGACGCATGCTTCACACTCATGGCGTCGGAAATGGAAAATTCAAATCCATTATCGTAGGTACAGGAGCTGTACTACCTGGCTGACAACATCAAATTGGTTCATCGCTTCCCCAACATGCATCGTTCACGAATGTTTGTTAAATTTCTAAGGTTGAAAGACAGAGCCGAGTGCTTTCACCAGCGCAAGACCTTAGTCCGAATAGCAGTTTACAATGTCTGGTGTGTAGAATCGTTTTGGGTTTTGAGTTGCAGATGGCAAGGAGACGCAATGGTTATTTACAGAGAAAAGAGTTGGACAACCTATCTTTCCTACAGACGCATCCATAATTACAGAAACACTTCTCAAATGTAGGTTGCATCGAATTTGTTGAGAGGCTGCAAAATGGTTGTCACCAGTCGACAGAAGAGGCTTTTGCTAAAACATTTGACGGGAATAAGGCTCGTGTTGGGTCCTTGGAGATCATTGTAGATGAAGCTGCCATTTCTGCAGTGACCAGCCTAACAAGATTGGGCCAGAGTTGGTTCAAAACTACTGCTACCAAAAACTTAAATTTCAGAGCATATTTGAAGGAAGAATTCAAGCATAATGCATGGAAGAAGAGCATGCTAGTTTCCCATTTAGAGGATGAGTGGAAGGATTTGTTTAAGGGCATCCAAATCTACATAACTTCAGAAGGCAGGTATGATAAACTCATGATGTATCATTTCAAGCTCCTAGACCATTTCACAGGTAAAACCCTCCTCAATTTACCTTTTTTCTTACACAAGAGCTTAACTAAGGTCTGTAAAAAGATTAGAGCTCAACCCCTAAGAATGAAGAACACTCTGTGCCACTTTGGCCTTATTAAATTGATCATTCTGGAGGAGCTAAGACAGAAGGGAAGGAGCTGGCAGCATTTTCTATTTTGGGAGGGCTTTGAAACCCAAACTCAACCAGTAAATGAACAGGGGAAAGGTGGAAAGAAGCAATTGACTCCTCAAAGCAGTTCAAGGAAGAGGAGAACCCTTCCAGGACCTCCAGAAGATAGAATCTCTGGTGTGAAATCTCACAGGTCAAAGAAAAAGTTGAATTTTGAAACTACTACAGAGCAACCCACAGAGAAGAGAACAAACATCTTAAACCTGCCCTACACAGACTCAGAACCAGAGCAAGAAGATGAGAGCCCTGTCATCAAAAGTCCTAAACATTCAATTGAGTTTGCACAGAATTATGAGACCTTTACTCACACTGAGGAAGGAGAAACGTCAAAGAGCACTAAGTAAAAAAAAACACAGAAAATCAAGCATCTTAAAGAAGTGATCCCTCAATAGGAGGTCTTAGAACGAGTAATCAAAGAAAGATACAAGAAGCTGTCTGATAATTTTCCAAAAACCAACGCTGCATTTGAAAAACTGGCTCGGGAAAGTGTCAAGGAAAAGAAAAGAAAACAGAAGATCACCAAAGATTACAATAGTCTATGGTGGCTAGCAAAGCGCCTTAAAAGGAGAATCAGAAAATTGAAGCAAAAGCAAAAATCACACCCAGATTTGCAAGTGCTTGCTCAAGTTGCTGTGAACATGCAAGGGGATAAAG
>SNQJ01S0183431.1:0-13055 GCA_010110895.2 Picea sitchensis | reverse complement strand
TTTTTCTTTTTTTTTTAAGTAACCATTTGGGGTCCAATTTTAGGTTGTTTGTTTATGTAGGGGTTTGTTGTCAATGTCACAATTTCAAATAGGTCGTAAAGAGCTATGATTTTCACGTTTAGGAAAAAACATTTTATTTTACGTAGTATCACTTTTTGATTTAGATGTTGATTTTAAGGTTTTTCTGAGCTACTATTTGAGTTTCGAAGACCATGTTTGAAATATATTGTAATTTTTACCCCGTTTAAAAAAATGGTGCTACCGATAACACCACTTTTTGATTTGGGGGTTGATTTTCATGTTTTTTATGCAAAAATATGGGTTTTACGGGCTAGAGTTCTCGTTTTGAGCTCATAGTTCTTGTAAAGTCAGTAACTTTGTTTAACTTATTCCAAATATAGAAGGATAGGTTGAGAGAATATCTCAACAACACACCAAACAAGGATTTCATAAATCCAACTCTCAAACAACCTCCTAAGAATAATATGACACAACTCATGTAGAGATTGAATCTACTTCTCGATATATCAGCAAGCATATTAGATAAGTATGAATTATATATTCCAACACTCTCCCTTAATGACTAGTTGTCTAAATATATATGTGGTCATATCTTCATCACTGTCAAGCTTCAATCTTTCAAACTTTCCTTTGCTTCAACTTGTACTTGCATCTGATTATTGACGTCCATATAAAAACCAATCCATCTACTGGAATACATGGGTCATCGACTGCTATAATTGTCAGTTCTCTAGAAATGCTTTTTAGCTACATGGTTCATCAACATATTATGATTTCCCTTAATCATAACTTGGTCCATCAAATTCCGAGATAAATCCATCTCACATTCTCACCCTTAATCAAAGATTCAATTTCTCCAACTCAACATCAAGTTTAGATACGAGTACACCTATCACCCCCGTACCTCTTACAATGGTCTATTCCACAACTTGATCCACATACTCTCTATGCATAAGAGGATAACTATGTGCAAATCCACACCACAATATGTATGCTTGAATAGTAGGGCTTACAAAAAACATGGGGAACTAACTTTCATATGATGAGGCAATACAAATCGAACCAAAAACCTGGGGTGTTAGGTACAACTGATCATGCACCCCCTACAACATTTTAGTCAGGTATAGAAAATCACACACAAATTATCATAACTCCAAAGCCCAATTTACATCATTTCATTATTGACCAAGACACACATAACCATTTGATACCATTAAGGGGGAACTACACACAACTTGAATGACATAAATATGCACACCTTCAAACAAAATTGTGCACACCTGAAATAACATAACTGTGAGTCCGACGGAATGGGCATGTACACCTCACTTCACAATAACACCTACATACAGTGGACCAAGTGCTTCCTCATACCTTGTCAATGACTCCTCTTTTGATCTTCTCCACTACACACAACAATGAACAACAATTCCTACTCACTTTCTTTGTTGGTTGTGGCTCACTTCATCTATGTGAACCACCTTTTCACTTTCACAATTTTCTTCTCTTTTTAACAACCACAGTGATGAAAGGATGTCACTCGCTTCTTCTTTCATGGTGACAACGATGGAAAGGACTTACAACCAACAATAGAACTCTGCAAATAACAACAACATAAACACTGGCGATGGTTTTTCTTCAAAAGAAACGCTATCCCTCCAGGTAGACTATATAAAGTTGTTGCATACAAACTATAAAGAATTTCCTAGTTATAGCGCTTTAGGGAAGAAATACATTAGTTGCATGCAAAATTCAAAGAACTGCCCAGTGCTATTGGAAATATAAGCAATTTGAAATTTCATAAATTACAATCCCCTTTCTCGGTATGTTTTCTCCTTCTCTCGATAATTTGATGAGCCTAAAGTAACCGATACATCATTTCTTCTCCAATTTGAAATGTATGCTAGACTCAGTTTGACTTGCAATAGTTGAGCAAGAATAGAGTATTTTCCAGTAGGTGTAGTAGAGATGAGCAATCTTGAAATTTTGAGGATAAACAACTGCTCCCAGCCAAACACAATCCACTCCTACACATCCAAACACAAATCACTCCTATTCCATGCACACTATGCCACAATGCCACTGTAGATTTCACACGAGGCATCAAACGCCTTCACGCTCCAACCGAAACGATGGATCACTATTTCAAGCTCCACGGATCACAGGCCTCTCACATGCCACTTATTACATAGGTCTCTAGAAACAAACTCATGATTCCTCGTTTGCTCGATAGAATAGACTCTCAATTCCTCCATGCAGGCAGATCCCTCTCAACAGGGCGTCTTCTCTTTAGATCGACTTCACACAGGATCCTTCACGCAGGTCGATGGCTAGAGCATAGCAGAGAGCAATTTCATTGTTTTCTTCTTCGCATTGTCCTTCCACATTGCAATCACCACTTATGATAACGATCTTATATAAAACATTCACAACGATGTTATATAAAACGTCTTCCAATAAAATGTTATATAGACAGTTTCACACAAAGAGTTGAGACAAACATGTCTCTCACACATATAACATACTACTCTACTCTTTGCATGTTCCTGGGCACTCCCATGAGGGAGTTATGCCCAGTCTCGCTCTAATACCATATTAAAATGAGAGAGTAGAGTAATAGATATAAATGATAATCAATTATAATTACATAATATATGAATACTCTTTACATTTGGACTCTATTATATAGAGTGTATAGGTTGTTATCACATCTAATTTATTCCAAATAAAGAAGGATAGGTTGAGATAATATCTCAACAACACAACAAACAAGGATTTCATAAATCCAACTCTCAAACAACCTCCTAAGAATAAGATCACACAACTCACATAGAGATTGACTTTAGTTCTCAATACATTAGCAAGCATCTTAGATAAGTATGAATTATATATTCCAACAACAACAATATCAGAACTGATAGGATTAACTCGAAGTTTCAATACAAAGAACAATGATGTGTTGCTTGTTATGGTTATCAATTCTACAACATCCACAATTAGTGGAGAAATAAGTTCTTAGTTTAACCTTTTCAAGAGTTGTTGTTTTTTCTATTAAATATAAAAGAAAGGGAAAATGATATTTTTAATTTGAAAGTTGGTATTTTGTAAAGATATTTTCAATTTATTGCTTTCAATTTAGTATTTTATATTAATTAGAATTCTAATGTTAAATGCTAACATTATATATAATTTGGTTGAAATAAGAAAAATTGTTTTTAATAAAAGTATTAAAAGAGATTGAATCATTTTTGTTTTCATCAATCTAAAATTATAGTCTTGGAAATGATATCATCACCAAACTTCAATAAATGATATCATCACCAAACTTCAATAAAGACAAACCTGGAAAATTAAAATGATGATCAACTTTTTCCATGAATTAAACCTCCAGTTGGATTTGACCAATCATTTACTAAATAATGTTTTAATTACGTAAACATTGAAGAGACATATTTTTCCCAAAATAATAATATTAGAGAATAAACATTTTCATAAACACTATATGTTTTCCTTACCCGAAAGATAACAAGGAAAAACAAAAGCATGAGAGTTGTACACTGTTGTGTTGTTCGGAGATTCCATTCTTGTTGTGGTTATCAAAAAATATAACATATTAAATAAAATCGAGTGCACATCTTTAAAAGAATAAATATCCCTTCAAAGTGACATTAAGTATATGTCAGTTAATTAATACAACCCAAAAAAATAACATATCAAAGAAAATCGAAATCAAATCCTGAAAACAAAAAATAAATGGATTAAATATCCAGTCAAGCTGATATCAAGTATATCACTTATATAATACAATTATGATACTTAGTTATCTGTGAATGAGGTATGTAGAACAAAGGCATAAAATAGATATTATTTTACAGTTGTACACACTTTCACATTTAAATTATAAATTGGGTAATTCGAGAAAATATTAATACAATAAAAATATTTACCATATTATTTTAATTGAGTAAAAGTGAGTTGTCAATTTAATTTAATTTAATTTTGTGTCGGATAAGGTTATGCACACTTTTCACTTATATATTATTCACAAGTATATAATATATGACAAGTATTTTGTGAATTTAAGGAAGGGATCACAAATTATATATTTTAATAAAATATATTCACAATTATATAATATATCACAAGCATCTTGTGAATTTAAGGGATCACAAGTTATATTCCTTTAGACAGTGACAGTTTTCAGTTCTCCACATGACACTTGTTAAACTTTCAATATTAAAATCTTGTTGTGGAACACAACATCTTCCTTCACATCACAAGATGCTTAGTAAGATTCCTTTAAAATCCCTCTTAGTAAGATTCCTTTTAAAATCCCTCTTATGGGATCCTCGTGACGTTAAGTCTTTGTCACTTTTAAAAATTCATTGAGTTTGATGGGAAATCCAAATTCACAATAATGAAACCAACCAATGCCTTGGGCTCTTAAGGGGATTATGAAGCACTAACCTTGATACACTCTAAGTTAACCAAGGAATTTTTACATATAACTAGCAATTATAGTGTGAAGTGTGGGTAGTGGGAGAAGGTGTTAGTGAGATAATGTTAAAATAAATATATGAAAATATTATTGATTGGGGTAAGTGTGAGAAAGAGTGTTATCTTTTTATTTAGTTTTAATTTTTGTATTAGATATGTTGAGTTTTAAATGAATATATTGTTATAATAATTTTGAGCTTTACGTTTATAAAGTTTTGAACTTTTACAAAGTGGAATTTATTTTAAATATAATTTTCTAAATGAATAAAAATGTTTAACAAATTTTTCTTCTGAAACGTATATTTTACGGACACATATAAATGAAAACATTAAAGCAACAAATAATTTGGTGGAAATCATTGGTAAAAATAATTTTGCAGAAGATATCATGTTTTATATGTGTAAGAAAGATATTAAAAACATTGAATTTAGAGTAATTTGATGGGATCAAAACTTTTGAGACAAGGGAAAATTTGGGAAAAAAATAAAAATTAAACTTTATATGTGTAAGAAAGATATTAAAAACATTGGATTTAGAGTAATTTGATGGGATCAAAACTTTTGAGATAATGGAAAATTTGGGAAATTTTTTTTTTTTAAGAAAAATACTTAGTAAATATTAAAAATTAGAATTTTTTTATATTTTAATTAAATTTTTTATAAAAATGATTTTTTTTACATTTGAAAATTTAGAGTATATTTTAAATTTTTAAAAAATGTATTTTTAATGGTTGATTTTTAAATTAAAATTAAATTTATGAAAAGAATGTAAAATTATCAATTTCTTAACATTTGTTTATGACACTGATATATATATATATATAGAGGGGGTAGGGGGGATTTATTATACTGAAAAATCTAAGAGAGAACTTGGTTCTTTTCAATATGATATTTTTATTAATGGGAAAAGGATATTGTAATCAATTTGGCACACTATTACATTAATTGTGGCCTACATCGCTTATAAAGATATGGACGAGAACATCAACTAATGTGTTAGGATATTTAGACACTTAGGAGTTAGTTAAGATCAACTTGGTCTAATATGTCGTTAGGTTAAAGTGTGTTTATTTAGTATGCATTAATATGCATTTGTAATCTGACGATCACAATATGTTCTAGACATAGAGTGATCTCACAACTCATATTCTCCTTGATCTTAAGGGTTGCATTGATCCGTGGCTTGGCAAATGATTGGTCCATGATCTCTATTTAAAGAGCATGGAGGGTCATTTGTTGATGATCGATTATGAGAAACCCTCTTGTAATATTTTTCTTTTTCATTAATAAATTGCCTCAAGTGGTCACGTTGGTTGGGGTTGAGGATGTTTCTCCAATGGGGTTTTCCCATGTAAAAACATCAGTGTGTTGATCTCTAATATGGTTGTCTGAGTGGTTACTGAAGGTGTTCATCCTATGTTGGATTACCCTATGTTGTTAAATACGGTATCAGAGCCCATTTGAAGACATGCTCCAGTTGTAGATCAAGATCTTCAAGCCATGTTGTCACATATTTGTTTTCTACTATTTATGTACATTTTTGGGCTGAGAGGACCATTCCTTTGTGTTTGGAGTGCTTCTTTCAGTTATAAACGTTTTTCGTTTCACTAAAAAATGTTTATGTTTGCCCAAGATATGGTCATTTCAGTCAGATCTAGAGTGAAACTTTTTGTGTGTGTGAACACATGAAAATAAAAAAATTTAAGCACACATTTTGAGGCAGAGATCCAACAATAACAACACCCCCACCCTTTTTCTTAAGATTATACTTTGTTTTTCACTAGCTTTCTTAGTTGTGTTAGCGACAATTTTTGTCTGGGCACAAAAGTACCCAGGTCTGCAGGTTGCACGGGAAGCGCCCAAGTGCAACACGGGAGAATCTCTTTTCCGGTTACGAGTCAAGCGAGCGGGCGAAGTTTCGGTTGTCAGCAGCCGAGATTCATCTACAAAGTTGATGGATAGTCATCAGGATTTCGGGGTTGCCGAGTTGCCCGAGATTTATCACAAAAGGTAGCACCCATAGTCCAAAAACAGATCTGGGTCGTCCGATCCAATTGGGACAGGTGGCAGCCAGTCGGTGTATCGGGGATCAGTGTTTCGGGAAACAAGGAGCCCCCCATTCATTGTAGTTGAAATTGTCGATCGACGAAATGTCGAAAGCACCTTTGGAACCGAGCCCACGGTCCTAGCGCCAGGTCATGTCAAGCGAGCCTGTGAATGAGGGCGGCCCCCTTTTAAATCACGAATGCTACCATGGCCATTCATCTTAAAGACACGCGGCACACATCCGTGCCATGTCGGCATTCGGGACTTCGAGGGGTAAGCGCTCCTCGTCATCTCACCTCTCGAAACCTCGAATCTCAAAGTGCTGAAAGCACTCAGAATCGGGCCCATGGTTTTGGTGCCTGATCACAATGGAGCAGGCTTGGAGGAGAGGCGCTAATGTTTATCATTTGGCAAGACGGGTTCCAAAGCGTCGAGGGCGATCTTAGCCGTTCATCCTAGAGGGACACATGTTGCGCGATTAGGATCTTCGCCTTTTCTCTCATTACGATTTCGAAGCGCGAGTAGCAGCTCTCTCCTATCCTCGAAGCGTGAAGCGTTGAAGACGTCTCGGGCCCGAGCCCACAGTATTACCGAATTAGTTCAGGGCCATTAGATCAGTGGGGGGGATGCGTGGCGACCGTTAGGCCCTCCAGGCATTTCGCCCATCGCGACTTTGAAGAGAAAAGACCTACTCCTTCCTATCCACGAACCCCGAAATGCCGAAAGAACTCTGGAAGACAGGCGTAAGGTCATGGCCCGTGGTCACTTGAGGGAGTAGAAAGGGTTGTATGAGGGGCCAAAAGCACCGAGTTGAGTTTCAGAAGGGGGGCACTGTGTTCTCCAGATGCCGGTTCGACATGATCTAAATCCCGGTACTTGCTTGGAATGAATGAAGAAGAGAGAGGGTGGTTGAAACCTTGCCTCACTCATTAATTGCAAAGTATGGATGTCCAGGCTGAAAGTCTACCCGAGAAGGTCCTCTGTACTGGTTCCTTCCATGGAAGCCACGCCGAGTCCTCAACTCGCTAGGGAAGCCTACGCATGCTAATTCAACATTTTAAGGGCTCAACTACCCCCTGGCGCGAGCCATGCAGAATTAAGGTGGCGTATGACAGAGGAGGGCAGGCCAGATTTGATTGAAGAGCCTCCTCATCTCAAAAAATCTAGTAGTCCTCTGATTGGGCGAATGTTTAGGAGTATATATACTTAGTTTTGATATTTTTCAAAGTATCGATGGTAGAGCGAAGCTCCCGATTGCAAAGTTTTAACATATATTCTAGTGCTCTGGTTATGCATCTGCATGTAAGATTTCTTGTTTAATGACAGAGAGTTTTCTTATTCCATATAGTTTTCATCTCATACCGAGGGAGTTCATGATTGACTGATTCACATGAATTATTGCAATTATGTTATGATAAAGGATTTATTGTGCATTGTTGTATTCTCCGGTTTTCTGCGTTTGAATGTAAGAAGATCTTGCATTTAGATGTTTTCTCCTACAGTCTGTTAGGAACCTGATGTTCATGACAGACCTTTGCAGTTCTCTTATACAAGTCTTCCCCCTACTCACTCTTACTACAACTCACTGTCTGATGTTTATCTAAGACCTCACTTGCCCATGTATGCCTGGCCTAGTTTCGGAGTTGAAACCATATCGTTTTGAGTTTACCTCCATTCGATCACCCCTTTATACACAAATCATGACATAAACTGATGGGCGTCGGGCTCTGCTCCTGCTGCAATCTAGGAGTGACTTCTGTCTCCAACATTTCTCGCGCCGTTGCCGAGGACAAAGTTGAAATTTTTTCTCAAGATTGAACGACATTGAGCCTCTGATTCTGAAGGTGCATCAGGTATCAACGCCTTTCAAGATTGCTACTATGCACCTAGCGACTCCATTGTGACGACTCCACTATGGCGAACCTGTCATGTCAATTGTGGCTTTCAGAGGCAGACACACGCGGTCCCATCCACAACTGCCTCTAGCTACACCTGAAACTGATCGAGAAGTGGTTCTCGGAAAAGGAAAGGCCTCTGAAGGAGAAGCTCCCACCGTCGAATTAGGTAATCCGCCATCTCCTTCTGCAGGAAATCCATTTTCTCCTCCTCAGTTTCCTAGCAGACCGCTTTATGAAGTTTCCCGTTTCCTGAATTTTGGGAGTGTTCCTGTTGAGGTTTCCCCCCTTGGTCTGGGATTAGAGGGAGAAATCCTTGTCACTCCCGTCTCCCCTGAAGTTGTACCTTGGCGTAGACCCAGGACCATAGAGGATTTCCCCACCCCTAGCTTTATCGCTCCTCCTCTTGTTACTATTGCCGCTTCTGCGTGAAGAGAAACATCCGTCGGCTTAAGCTCGCTAGCCTTCTCCCTAAATCCCCTATTGTTTCCCACTCCCCTTAGAAGCTCATCCCCAGTATCCCCTTTTCGAGCTCCTCCTCCTCCGAGTTCTCCCCCACATAATATCCTTATGGCAGGAGCAAATCCCCCTATGACCAGAATGGAGGCCATTATAGCCGCTAGGTATGCTCCCCTCGTGTTACCTCAGCCTCTCAATGCCCTTCCAGCAGATGGTTACCTCAAGCAAATGCCCAAGTTTACAGGCGAGGGGGACATAACCGCATAAGAACACCTAGAAGCCTTTTACAGTTTTACAGATGATAATGTTATCATGCACGCAGACGTATGGATGAGGATTTTTGTCCATAGCCTTCAAGGCGAGCCTAGAAAATGGTTCAAGGCCCTGCCCCCTGGATTTATTAATGGGATCAAAGATTTGGATAGTGCCTTTTTGAGACAGTGGGGAGATAAAAAAGACTTCATGTATTACATGACAGAGTTTGGGTCTTTGAAGAGAAAAGAAGGGGAGTCCGTCTCTAACTTCTCCAAGAGGTTCAATAAAATGTACAACAAAATCCCTGCTGATATAAAACCCTCCGAAGCCTCTGCAAAGATCACTTATGCTAGCACCTTTGATCCCGATTTCTGCCTCCTTTTGAGGGAAAGAAGAGCCACTACTCTGGCCCACATGCAGGATGCACCCGTGGAGGTAGAATCTAACATATTGGCCGTTGACTGACTTAGGAACACTGCTGGTAGAAACATATCCAGGCAAAGGCCTGAAGATTCCCCAGCCAGTTCCTCTCCCCTTCCCCTTCAGACAGATGAGACAACTAGGATGATAAAATCACTTTCTGCCAGGATGGAAAGGTTGGAATTAGAAGGGAAGACCGTCTATAGAAATCCCCAAAATAAAGATAGTAGAGGTTTCAGAAAGCCTAATAACAATGTGCCACATGATTTTCCTAGGGAACAAAGGAGCAGAGATAGAGATGATTAGAGGATTTAGACCCCTCTCCAGAACAACCTAGTTTCTCACGAGGAGGGGGAGGAGGCGGAGGAGCTCGACCCCGAGATCCACTGCATCAAGGACACTTCCCCGTTTCCTCATTTGATTCAATCTGCATACGAAGAATCCCTTATCAAATCTCAAATTAACGAGTTGAGTAGAGGGGAAAGAGCTAGCAACACTCCTAACAGATATAATCTTAGGTCAAAAAAGAAAGAAGGGAATTTTGATAACTAGGATCAGCCCCCCAAAGCGGAAGGGCCTACTAAAGCTGCAACAACCACTACCAAAGAAAAGAAAACTCAGAGTGCTTCACCAACAGCCAAGGAACCTGTCACTGAGGTAAGGGAAGCTCCTAAGCCTATTCCATCCTTCAATTTTTAGCATGAGATTTAGTAGATTAGAATTCCTGTACCCCTATCTAAACTAGTTAAAAACGAAGATTTCAAAAGATCCCTGTCCAAGATGCTACAATCTGAGCTCCCCCAGCCTTCCACTGACTCAATAAATCTCCAAGATGAAAAGACAACAGTTGTCCTAGGGCCCATGGTAGAAGATAGAGATGATTCATCCCCCCCCTTCTACACATCCCTGAACATACATGATAAAGTGTTGCATAACTATCTCATGGATTCAGGGGCTTCCCATAACCTTATGCCCAAAATAGTAATGGAAGAATTGGGACTGGAGGTGACAAAAGATTATCATGATTTGTACTCTTTCGATTCAAGGAGAGTGCAGTGTCTAGGATTCATCAAAGACCTGGTGGTTTCTTTGTTTCAGCTGCCCATGAAGAGTGTGGTCATGGATATTGTGGTAGCTGACGTCCCCCCCAAATTTGGCATGCTGTTGTCAAGATCTTGGATAAAAAAGTTTGGAGGAACATTATAGATGGATCTCACGTATGCCACCATTCCAGTCTTCAGAGGGGAACAAAGGAGGTTATATAGAGAAGCTCAGTTGGCCTACATTGTTAGTGACAAAGCAAACCCCACCAATCACCCCATCTTTGCACTTGACACCGATTTGGGGTCTAGTTTATTGCAGCTCACTGATGCTCCTGAAGACCCTTTCCAAGTCAGAAAGTAGCGCAGTCTTGATTATCTATTTCCCCTCCAACCCCCTCTGTTTGGAAGATGTTTTTCGACAGAGCTTCTTCTAGCGAAGGCGCTAGCACTGGAGTGGTTTTCATGCCACCTTGTCAAGAGGTCATATCCCTGTCATACAAGCTAGAATTTGATACCACCAACAATGTGGCAGAGTATGAAGCTCTTGTCTTGGGTATGAGGGTTGAAAAATAAATGGGAATTAAAGAGATAGCAATATTTGGAGATGCTGAGTTGATTATCCAGCAAGTCAGAAATGCTTATCGTGCTAATAATCCCCGATTCAGAAATTATAGAAATGAAGCATGGGACCTGATTGATAATTTCTTCTTGGCTTTTAACATTTCTTTCATTCCAAGGGGGGAAAATACTTCAGTTGATTCTTTGGCCATCTCAGCTAGTTTTCTCAAAGTTCCTCTGCCCCCTATGGTCAAAAACAATGTTGAAATAAAATATAGGCCCTTTGTTCTAGACAATGTCAAGCATTGGAAGGTATTTGAAGATGATCTGGAAATTGAAAAGTTTCTCCAATCTGTTGATGAATTTTCTGCGTTGCACATTGATCAAGATCCCGACCCGGAAGGTGACCCTCACCCTGAGGTGTTTTTAAATGAAATTGCTAATCACCAGATTATTCAGCTGCCTAGAAATCACATTCTGAGGGGACTAGTCCCTTTAAAAAGACTGTTCGATGGAAATGATGTGGCAGTAAAGGGTAGGGTTTCAAATGAAGATGCTGATACAGCCGAATGCAACATTGGCACACAGGTGGAACCTAGGTTTCTAAAATTATCAAGCAGCCTGACCAATGAACAGAGGACGGAATATACTGAATTATTAAAGGAATTCGCTGATGTGTTTGCATGGACCTACGAAGACCTCAAGACTTATGACACATCTGTCATTGAGCACAATATCCCACTGAAGGAAGAGGCTAGGCCATTTAGGCAGAAGCTAAGACAGATAAATCCCATGTTGTTGCCTGTCATGGAGAAAGAAGTGAAGAAGTTGTTAGAAGCCCAAATCATCATCCCCTTGAGATATTCTAAATGGGTTGCCAATTTGGTCCCGGTGAGGAAGAAAAGTGGAGAAATCAGGCTTTGTGTCGATTTCAGGAATCTGAACCGGAGCTCAAAGAAAGACAATTACCGCCTACCTAAGATGGAACACATACTGCAGAGGGTAACTGGCACATCCAGGATATCCATGATCGACGGGTTTTCTGGCTATAATCAGATATCGGTCATGCTTGAGGACAGGGAAAAGACAGTCTTCACCACTCCTTGGGGCACATTCATGTATGCCAAAATGCCATTTGGACTAATGAATGCAGGAGCAACATTTCAGTGAGCCATGGATATAGCCTTCATCGGGGAGAAAGACCAGTTTGTAGTAATCTACCTAGATGACATCACAGTCTTCTCCAGGTCTAATAAGGAGCACGGCTGCCACCTGAGGAAATTTTTCCTGAAGTGTCAAAGATTTGGCCTATCCTTAAACCCCAAGAAATTTTTGTTTGCTATGAAGGAGGGGAAGCTATTAGTCCATATAGTATCAGCAAAGGGAGTGAGAATTGATCCTAGCAGGGTAGAGGGAATTCAAACCCTGTCACTTCCCAAATCTAAAAAAGAAGTCCAGGCCTTTTTAGGAAAGATTAACTTTCTGAGGAGATTCATCTCAAATTTTGCTGAACTGGTGAAACACATCACAACCATGCTCAGAAAGGGAAACAAAGTGAAATGGACCGCTGAACCCAGGGAATATTTTGTCCAAATAAAAAGGGCACTAACTGAGGCACCTGTGCTGATTAGTCATGATTATTCCAAACCCTTCCTAGTTTTTTCTTTTTCTTCTTTCAATACGGTAGCAGCGGTGTTATTGCAGAAAAATGAGGAAGGGCGAGAGCAACCCATTGTTGGCAAATATTGAACAAGCAACGAATGCATGTTGATGATTGTTGTCTTTGATGGCAACAACAGAAATGGCAGTGTTGATGATTGTTGTCTTTGATGGCAACAACAGAAATGGCATGATATGCAGA
>SNQJ01S0183430.1:16405-35405 GCA_010110895.2 Picea sitchensis | reverse complement strand
TTGAGTTAAAGGGATTTAGGACCCCTCAACAGGCCCATACTTCAGATTTGAGTTTTAAAGATAAGTTCAACAAACTACATACAATTTTTCAATAATCATGGGTAATGCAATGATTCCAAAATTCTAAAAGATATAACCCACTATTTCTAGTACTTGTAATCTAACATGCCCTTTTCAAAGAGCCAAATAATGAGATAAATTATTTTACCAACTAGACACTTCAGATTAGCTTTGGTTTAACCATGGGTTTTCACTTTTATTAACAAACAAATATCTACATAAGTGTGTCCCTCATCTCTCTTTTCCCGACATTACTTCGTTGTGAGGGAGCATCCATATCCCTGATGAAGTAGCCTTGGTACCATACAAGCATAACCTCATTGTTAGCATGTGTCCATATCCCCGACGGGTTTACTTGTACTTCCCACACTATTAATAATGCTTTCAACTTCCTTTTTTATTCCAGAATATGCTCACCCTTTTAGATTTTAGATATATATATGAATATGCACATAGGCTATGAAGGAAGTGGGGTGATACGAGAATTGTTTTGATTTGCTGAGTAGATGTTATGCATTTTAGTTTAACACATAGGTCTCCCCAAAAACCATCATAGTATTGGTAATTTTATTAATGTGAAGTGGATGGAGCTCAAAGAAAAGAGTGTATAGAAACTTTCCTATACTTATGGATTATCATGGTACGCTCAGGATGCACATGTGGTCCACCACAACTATCAGTCCATACCTACAGCTGAGAACTTTATAAATGTTCATTCAGATAGAGAAGCCCATGCATCTTATGAATCGATACAAAAAAAAAAAAAAACTTTAGTATGTGATCAGAATTGGACCAGCCCCTCACTCAAATTTAAAGAGTAATCCTCAAGGTAGACTAAGAGTCAAAATAGATCAGAGAAATGCTAGCATTCAAATCGAAAGATGGAAGAAATATGTACAAGCAGCAGGAAAGCGCTAAAACTAAGTTGAATTCATGAAAAGGATAATTAAACTAAAAGGAATTTGAATCTATGGTGTCAGTCGTCAAAAGGATGAAAATTTTCAGAAAAATAAGAGTAGAACCCAGTAGCAAGTAATAAATATGGTGGCAGCAAAAGAAAAGTGTTTTCAACGAAATATTGGGGAGGAATCCAAGGGTAATAACCAATCAATACATGTGAACCATTCAATATTGATCCCAACAGAAAATTTCCCAAATTTGAGGTCTGAAATGAAAGACAAAGAAGATTACAAGAATTGATGATATGCTGTAAAAGATTTGCAACACAATTCTCCAATCCAACTATCACATACAAGTTCTTTCATTCAGTCCAACAAAACAAGTTTCCAGGAATCAAGAAACATGGTTTAATGTAGATTCTCAATCAAAACATATTTTAAAAAACCAATTACATGGAACATTCAACAAACCGTAAGCTCTTGAGATTTCATGATATAAGCAATTCCTTTGCAATTTTTAAAACATTGAATTCTCCAATAAAAAAATTACATTTCATACCAAAGAGTCATTTTCTCTTTGCCATAAATGATATTCATTCTAATAATTCAAAGAGATATTACAATTATGGAGGTTATCAAAAAGTCATTAAAATGACTACAAACAACGCCTAGATCATAAAAGAATATGCAAATAAATGAATGAGAATATAGTTTTGATCAGTTATTGAGTTGGTGATAATGTTGGTGCACAAGCCATTTTCCCAACCTACATATGAAAGAGAATGTTGTGATCATCTCTTAGATAGTTTGGTAATAACTCTTCCTCTAAATGACTAACTTATTAAAATGAAATTAAACTAAATTGAAAAGTAAAGACCGGAATTAAAACTAATTCTAGGAAAAGCATGCTAAGCTAAAGTAAACTTAAACTAAGTTGGATGTCATAAAACTATGTGTAAATTCCATTGCAGTCATCAAGTATTCATTACTTGTCCATTCAATCAAATATCACATCCTTCTTCCTGAGATATGAGCACTATGTGATTTCCCTCAAAATTCCTTTCACCAAACGACTTTAGTGTCATGATTGTTGCGAAATTTGTATCTATGGACACAATATCTTGTTCCTAAAATCATAGTCAATCAAAATTATAAAAAAAAAGGACCATTAGACTCCAATTTCATTTATATTCTAAATATGTCAATCCATCAACAAAATTCAATCATAAAAATATGATTCAAAGATTGTCAGCATTTCATATCAAGGTATGTGTTTCCCATGATTATTAATGATAATGATGTGAAAAATTAACATAATCATATTCATCCTTGTGAGAGGCAATAGGAAATAATCGTGAAATGATAGAAATTAAGACACTTCAGAAAGTTGTGAATGATCTCAAGTCACGACCTAGATGGATTGACTCCCCAACCCAAGTGAAAATTAGGAATAAAAATTGAATAAAGTGAGTAAGATAAGATTTCTAATAGATAATCAGGTTGGCATGATGGGAAAGTTCATGAAATTGATAGTCTCAAGCTCTCAAGAGTATTCCAAGTAGATAAACCATAAACCAATTCCTTGAGCTTACACATGTCAAAGAATAAGATGAAAGTGAAATGAAAAAGAAGAGTGTGTATATTGTCTCTCCACTAGATAGGTTTTTCGTTCAAAGAATGATACATAATTCAGAAAACAAAAATAGCAAACTCATGAGTAAGAGGGATCAAAATAGAATATGTATCGGCATGACCCAAACATGTTATATTTTCTAATTATGAATAAATTGATCTAGGTTTCAAGGAGTGGTGAATCGTGTGGGGCCCAATAGATTGACAAGTTACAACCCACAAGGAATTTACACCTTGAAAATTATTACCATGGCCAAGGTTGAAAAAGATGTTGAGAACTCAAAATCTCAGAAGTTTCATTTAGATCTTCCACAAAGGTATTTACAACTCCTAAATGATTTCAACATGATGATATAAGTGAGAAATCATTTAGCCATGATAAAATTTATACCAATCAAGAATGTAACCATAATGAGCGACCAAAAATCAGCAAACCCAAAGGATGAAAAGATACTCTTCAAGAAAATATTAGGTCTGAAATTTTCATGATTGACAATGTTAGAATTCAAAACTTAGTTGACCAGTGACTTGGGGAATATAAAGATTGGTTCCTAATTTATTTCTGGAAAATATATTAGCAGAGAGATTTAAATAGCCATGATGTCTAGAATTGTCAAAAAATGCATTTAGACAGCGTGAATGAAAGTCTTTTGATGTTGTGTGTGAGAGGAATCTTGGGTGAAGAGAGCTGCAAGATAATAGATGAAAATCCTCCTTGAAAACTAACTAAAAAAAGAATAAGTTATATGCATCCAATGCCCAGAAATTAAAACTAAAAGTGCTAATAGAAAACAACTAAAATGAAATAAAAATCAACTAAACTTGTTATGCTAAAAAGGTCTATGCAACAAATTAATGTTGGCTGAAAGTAATCAAAGAAAAATATACACTATTTGGAAAAACTCCAAAACCAAAGTAAAATAATATTCTAAAGAGATTCCAAGGAGTTGGAGTGGCTTGGATTTCATATGGGAAGATTTTAGTCACTCAAACTTTCAATTTACTGTGTATGGGACATCAAAATCAGAACTTAAAAAGAATATCAACCAAGCAAACTTTTCTAATTAGAATCATGTAAATGTGAATATAAGACAAATCAGAGTGCCCATTTTCACTACAAGAGACACTGAATAGTATCCTAATTTAAAATATCCCACTTGCAAGATGCCATGATGCATTGAAAATGATTTGACATGGTGATCATGCATAAAATCGGTGATATGAAAATTACCCATAGAAAAATTTGAGGATGAGATAAAGTAAATTTTCCCCATATCAAAATTAAATTGGAAAATCCAATTAAGGGAAAATTAGTGTGCAATCCTTCCATTTCTTTCCATCTCTTCTGAGATATCATTTATTGATCTACCAACAATAATGAAAAGAGAATGTAAACAAAAAACTAATTAAAAACTAGAAAGCAAAGTTAAATTGTGCAAAGGAAAGACATTAGTGTATTCTACTCTACTCCTACTCTACGCTACAATGGCTAAACAATAAACTATGTAAAATCATAATGTCAATGTAGCCATCCAAGTAATCCCAAGCCTGCAAACATAAGTTCAGGACATAAGATCAGTAACAACACTTGGAATAAAAATAGATTAAAAGTAGGAAGAATTAAAACATTAAAAACTATATTCACCATATTAAACATGTCATTGTGACAATTCATGGGAAATCGATACAAGTAAGATCTCACCAACCATGCTTCAATTCCATCATAAAATTTACCATTACTGCCATAGAATTGATAGAAGGAGTTCAATGGAAAGTAGCATACCGAATGAGAATTGTGCATAGATTTCATGTGAAGTGTGCTCGGTGAGAAAATATTCATGCCAATAAATTTGTTTATCCTTGAATGCAAGTGAAAATAATAAGGGCATGACATAACCATCAGCATAGAACGAAGTGTCTCATTATCTTGGCAAGCATCCCTAGACTCATACTTCAAGTAACCATCAACTTGAGACAAGTTGGTTGAAATAAATGATCTACATGGGCTAGTTTCCACCATGGCATGAGAGATAATTTCAAAACAATTGTGAGATATACTAGTATAAATAATATCAGGTACAAGGTTACTTGAACAAGAAGATTCTCTACTAATCAGAAATGAAGATGAAAAAGGAGAAGACATGGTCTAATACACATCTACTACAACATTCCCTTCATCCCATGAGAAAGGTTGATAAGGCTTGGTTGTGATTAGTTCATGGGAAGAGGCCTTATCCTCTCTATCTTCCACATGTACATTTCCCCCATCAAGTATTTCAAAAGGAGTTAGCCCCTTTGAGTCTATTTGAGTCGGATGATGGGTGGTTTTCTGCAAGGTCAAACCATTAAAGACATTAGGATATAAATAATAATAAGTGGAAGAATTGAGAGAATTAAAATATTCTCTAGAACAAGAAAAAAATTTAGAAATTTTTCAAAAAATGATTCCCTGAATGGTATTTCCTCTTCCTTAATAACATCATCGATCAATTGCGGATCGATGGGCTCCACACTAGGCATGGTTTCACAATCGATATTTTCTTCCTCAAGATGGTTTTCCTCTTCCAAGTGAAAAGTAGATTGCTGAGATAAAAGAGGTATGTCCTGCATGTTTATTCATTCTCCTGAAGTGAAAAATTTAGTGTGGTTGTCTTGCTCCTGCACCATATGAGAATTTGAAATATCTTCCAAAGCACATTCATGATTAGAAGATAGAATCAAGTCATAAGAGTCATTAGAACAAAATATTTTAATAAATGATCTATTAACAGTAAGGAAACATTCGTGCTCCATGTTAGTTATATTGGGAGAATTTGTAATAGCAAAACAATACAAATCAACATAAATTAATTTTAAATTATCCATGTGTGAGGAAGAGTTCATTTTAAGTGTGTCTAGATTTTCTTCATTAACAAAATGATCAGCTTTCAAGTTTTTCTCCATATCTCCCACCTCCATTTCTTGTGATGGGAAAAAAGAGAGAGGATAATGAGAGCCTAACATAACCATCAGTGTGACCTGAAGTGTCCCATTATCAATAGGAAAATCCTCCTCTTGGGAACCTACAAAAAAATATGAACTTGAATTTACAACACAGGAGGTCTGTTTTTTGTCACAAGAAAAGAAATGGGGGATGGAGTGATGAGAGGATACATATGCTTCTTCCAAAAAATAATTCTCTCTTTTATATTTATCCCCTATAGTAAATAAATATCCGGACATATGAAGTCCATCTAAACCATTAGCATTTTCATTTAAATCCAAATCAGCATGTGAAGAAAGATTAAAACGTAATTAATATTTTTCATCCATTGATTTGTGTGTTTCATTAATAAGAGAAAATAAACAAGAAAACAAATCATTGTTAGAGGGCCTATCATCCAAAGAAAATCTACAACAAAGATGAGTAAATCTGATAACAAAATGTTCAAAGGATTCATCTTCGTTCTTCTTTAGCTCTAAAATTTATGCACACAAATTATCATAATCGTAATTCTCAAAAGCATGCAAAAATTCACGCATAAATTGTTCACATGTGTGAATAGAGGTGGCCAACAAAGTCTCGCACCATATCTTAACTTGGCTTGCAAAAGTGAGAGTGAACAACTTGCAAATAGTATTTATATCAATCATATTATGGGAACACCAAAATTTCCAAAAATGTAAAGCATGTTCAGATGCATATATTTTACTCTCACCATCAAATCTAAGTTGTGACAAGAAATGTAAAATATTTATAGGAGGTTTGGGAGGTACAGTACCAGAAAACACCTTCATAAAGGGATATGGGATGGAGCCATTAGTAAACTAAAACAAAAATTAACAATAATGACTCCACAGCCTCAGCTTATCATCTGACCCTCCTTCTAGCGCCATTTTTGTTGATGGATCTGAATGGTCTGTCAAGCAGATGAGGGAGAATGCCTGATGGCAAGTCCCAATCATACCTACTCTCATTTGGTGTAGCGTTTCCCGTGAGTTTATGGGCCTCACTACCACTCAGAATTAAAACAAATAAAAGGGGAAAGACAACAAAATACCCCCCAAAGAGTTATATTTAATTGTAAAGCTAATAAAACTAAAACCAAACTAATCTAATCCTAGCTAGTTCTAATCTATCCCAGGAGAAAAACTAGAAGAGTGACTACAACTAGAGATAATATCATTAGAATCAGAAAAAATTCATGTATGCTAATGATATCTGATGGCAACAATGTTGCAAATACACAGACAATTAGTTGTACAATGCATCTATAACATCATTTATGTACCCACAAGGAAAGATGTGATAGCATAAGTTGATAGAACAAAGTGCAGAAATAATTAATACAACAAAATCCTATCTACTCAAGCAGAAGATAAATGCATAAACAATAGTCTCATGTACACCCATCAACATCATATATTTATGAAATGCCTCTTGCTCTTTATTACTCAGAAATAATAGTAAATTTTAGGGATGATTTTAGGGACTAAATTTTGCTCATGGGCTAATTTTCCATGGTTTTTCCAAAAAACATATTTGCTATTCCAAAAACTATTCGCCCAAATTCTATAGGAAAAAACAATTACCTTAAAAATCGCCAAAATTTTATGCAAACTATATAAAATCCTTAGAAATTTGAATATTTTGACAAAAATATCGCCAAATTTTGATGGTTGGCATATGAAGGATTAGTAAGATTCACCAAGGTTTCTACATTTTAAAATAAATTTTCATCCTTAAAATCATCCCTGAATAGTATCATCTTTTGTTACAAAGGGAAAAAGTCCTTCTTACATCCTATGAGTTCTCTTTTATTAGACAATAGAGAGACTCTTCAGTTTTGATGGTTGTTCGTTTCATTTTTCCCCCAAATTCTTTTTTACATTTCAAAAATGTATATGTGGGTGTTACAAATGGAACATGAAGAGACCCCTGGGTTGTTACTTTTGTCCTATGACAACTTACAAATGATATTCGTTAAAAACAATCATTGACTTTTCCCATTGGAATTATATTCTATTCCTCGAACGTTTCTGGGAATTTTTGGCTTCAACCTGCTTAATGTGATCATTCTAGATTCTTTTTCTTTGTCTCATATTTCTATCGATCCCTTGTCAGCCTAATTTCATTGCTTGTAGCTCCATATATGATTTCTTGAAGTCTGCATATTTGGTTCTTACCCCAAACTCGAGTTCCATCTGTGATTTTCATTTCCAAACCTTTTTTTCTCTCAATACACCATAAATTTCCATCCCAGCCTATTCTCCTCTTCTCCATCTTTCCATTGAGCTATCATAGGCCTTATTTCATTACTCGTAGCTCCAATTCTGACTGTATGAAGTCTGCATAGTCCATTTTCCCCCCAAATTTGTGGCCTATTGTTATCTGCAATTTCTAAAATTTTCTGTAACTTTTATTACCTTATAAAATCCTCCATTTCATTCCTATACTCAATACCTTTCCAACGAGGTATCATGGGCTCAATTCCAACACATATAGCCCAAGATATTGTCATTTAAAAAATGTTGTTTGAATGGTATTTCGAGAAGATTTGGTCGGGTCAGGAAAGTTGATTGGATCAGGAAAATTTGATAGGATCGGGAAGATATGGTTAGATCGAAGGACTGGTTAGAAGGCAGTTGATCAGGTTGAGAATGACCTAATCATAAGAGATGATCAGCATCAAGAGAATCTGATCGGAAATGGGTTGATTGAGTCGGGAACGACCTGATCGAAAGAGTTGATCATCGAGAAAGAGATGATCATCGTTGGGAGGATCTGATCAGAAATGGGTTGATCAAATCAGGAAAATTGGTCAAGTCAGAAGGATATTATCATGGTCAGGAGGATTTGATTAGCATGATATGTATCATTTTGGAATGGACAAATTTCAATGATGAAGAGGGCTCCAAGATTAAATGTGGGCTCGACGGGCTAGGTGGAAAGTGCCTCAGCATCCATGTTAGTGCCATGTCCGACGGTACCAGTGACATGGGGCCACGTGGAAGTGAGGTGGCAATGGTGGATGAAAACCTTGAAAATTTAGAAGGCCATAACTTTTTATCCAGAGGTCGGATTTGAGCATAGTTACAGCTGTTGGAAATCTCTTGAAAAGTGGAATCCAACTATGGTATTTGTTTATGGAAAATAAGGGTTAATTTTTACACCTCACCATCCTAAGAGAAATTAGGGGGTTGTCTATGTAACAAAACCCGAGGGGATGAAGATGAAACGTCATGTGACAAATAAAAATTACAAATAGTGATGGATGGTAAGAGGGTATTGATGCCAAACGGATGTAGCACACATGCTACTATAATCAAGATAAAAATCTCAGAGGGAAGAACTGTTAGGATCACAAAGACATGGAATACGATCAGTTCAAGGTATAGGTCCTCATGCCAGACCACAATGTGTGATACTGATTGCGACAAATAGTGAGCATACATTAGGAAATGACATGAAGAGACCTTGAAGCTCAATAGACCTTGAGCCTGGTTTTTACGAGAGAGAGAATGCCAAAAGAGGAACTCGGTAGAGATCAATCTAAAGAGGCTCAGGGACAGGAATGCAGGAGAGGTGGATCTAATAGGATTGGGAGATTAGGATATCAAGGAAAATGTAAGCCAAGGTATCTCACTTCTTAATGGGGGATAGTCTGGTAAGGATCAAATTCCTAGACAAAGATCAAAGCTATGACCTCATCACCACAATGGTGATAAAAATACAACTCTGGATGAGGCTTGGGAAAGACAATAAAACATCCCCGGCCATCAACCCACTTTTCGGGCAACGCTACTTCATGGAAACAATCTCATACTTATATAGTATGCATTTAAATGAAGTTAAATGGCTTAACAGAGTAATCATACAATTATTGCTAACATACATAATCAATGGAATCAACAGTAAATATCATCACAACAGAATACATGATAATATTGCAAGCATCACAGACATGCATTTTAATTGAAATTAAACACATGCATATACTTATCTTTGAAACTGTAGTAACTCCACCAACCACGTGCAGACTTCCCATGAACCTCCCAACCCTATACCTCACTACTCATCACGCTCAACAGTGGGTCAACCCCGAGCTAGGACTAAGCTCTACCCAAGGTAAGGGAATTCTAGACTAGGTTGAGGTTACAGGAAAACTGCACAGAGAAATTGGAAGGATTCTCCCCAGAAGCCTTCTTACACCCTCTACTCTTGGACTCTCATTCCCCACATGCATGTTCCACTCGGGAGTATACACCTTCACAAGCACAGTCCATCGGTGCTTCACCTCCCCTCTAGGCCTCGACAACAGGTTGGATCAGTAATACTCAGAGATTTGTAGCTGGTGTTGGGCTCTCCATGGGAGAAAACCACTCCCCAATAGACTCCCTCACCTGGAGAGAGTTTCTCACAGGCCTGAAAACCTACCTCTTCTACCATGGGCCTGAATACCTGGTTCTTCAATCCATTTTCAACTCAATTACTACAAGTTCAAGATAACAGCAGTAGCAACAACTTTTGGCTAACTCACAGGTGATAGCAACAACAGGAAAATTGGGTGTGGAACCAGGAAATAACAACATGCCACTAAGACACAGCGCGTTTCAGGTAACACCTGTTTGCAGGATGTGTGACAAGAAATTCACATAGAGGTTGAACACAGACTCAACAGTTCAGGCAGAGGGTGTATCGACTTCTCAAGAAAACATCACAGGCTTCGGGTTTCAGAGTTGTGTGAGGCTTACAGAACTCAGACGCAGAGATCCTCGGTTCAGACCATGGACGGCATAATGGGGAATGAACCCCCATCATGGATCAATTCTTAGGTTAAATTGCATGTGCCTGGGATGACACGTGTCTCCCATGAGGCTACATGCGCTCCATCAACATGCGTTCCCTTTTGCACATGTTCCCCCTTTCCAGGAACTTAGGATAAAAACCTACATTTCACATAGCTTTTGGAATAATAATAAATTATTATTCCCAAGGAATTAAGCTCCTAATATTAGCCCCTCTTTCCAACCCTTCAGCCCCTTTTTCCCTTACCCTCTCTGTGGAATATTAGTCCCCCATCACTCTTTCTTCACAGCGATGTTCATATATTATACTAATGTTCTGCATAATTACATATACAAAATCAGGTTTATGACCTTAATACTTAGGCTCTCCAGCCTAATAAACACATAATCCCACCATCTTATCAATACTTGTCTCGCCAGCCTACAAAACATGATTTACAATTCATAAACATGATTACAACAGGGCTTTTTCTTGGGGATATTACAATCCCCTCCCCTTATTTTTGCACTGTCCTCAATACAACTTTCACACATTATCGGCAAGATTTTCAAAATAAGATGTGGGTATTATGCCCGCATAACATCCTCATGCTCCCATGTCATGTCCTTAGGACCGTACCAGGTCCACTGGACCTTTACAAGCTCTATGGATTGATTCTAGAGCCATTTTCTTTTCCGGTCCAATATGTGCACAGGATGCACTTGCAGGACACCTTCTTGTTCCACTTGAATCACATTCCAATCAATTACATGATTAGCATCAGGTATATATTTCTTAAGCAATAAAACATGAAACACATTATGTACATTCATAGATGCAGGTAATGCAAGCATATATGAAACTAGCCCAATCCTTTCTAGGATTTCAAGTGGCCCACAAAATGTGGCTGCCAACTTGGTGCAGTTTCCCAGCTTCAGGGAACTTCTGTTAGCTTTTACTTTCAGGAAAACATGATCGCCCACTTTAAACTCTCTGTGGATTCTATTCTTATCAGCATAACTTTTATGTTTGTCTTGGGCAGCCTTTAAATTCTGCTTAATTTTTAGCATTTGTTCTTCCATTTCCTTGAGCAACTTTGGCCCAACTACTTCCCTGTCAGCTGGATTATCCTAGCTTACTGGAGTATTTCACTTTCCGCCATAAAGTGATTCAAATGGGTTCATCTTCAACGATGCTTGATACCCATTATTTTAGGCGAATTCTACCAAGTGCAGGTAGTCTTCCCATTTCGATGGTTTGTTTATCACATAAATCCTTAGTGTGTCTTCTATTACTCTATTCACCTTCTCTATCTTCCCATCAGAATCAGGATGATAAGTTGTTCTAAAGTTCAGATTCGTTATGAATCCTTTGAACAACCCCTTCCAGAAATTTGAAGTAAATTTCGGGTCTCTGTCAGACACAATTGTCTTGGGGATACCGTGCAATCATGTTATTTCCTTCATAAAGATGTTGGCAACATCCACTACCTTGAGAGTAGTCTTTAATGGAATGAAATGGGCAGCTTGCGTAAGCTTGTCCACCACTACCATGATTGAATCATGTTGCTTCCATGTTCTAGGCAATCCTGTGATGAAGTCCATTGTCACCACTTCCCACTTCCTCTCAGGAATGGGCAAAGGTTGCAGAAACCTTGCTGGGTGCCTATGCTCAGCTTTAACCTTTTGGAACTCCATACATCTGGAAATGTATCCAAAAATCTCTTTCTTCATACCTGGCCAAAAGTAATGGCTCTTGAATGCTACCACGGTTTTCTGATATCTAGGGTGCCCTGCATAAGGCACATTATGCATTTTATGAAAAATCATACATTTCAAGTCCTGGACATTAGGTACATAAATTTTATTTTTGTACAGAAGTGTTCTATCAGTTTCCAATTTATAATTTTCCACTTTATGTGGCATCTCACCTTGTTGTAGCTTTTCTACCAGCTCCATGTACTGCAAATCTGCATTTGTAGCTTCCAAAATTTTGCCCTTTATATTAGTTTGGTACATGCTAATGGTTGTAGCATGTAATTCATGTACTCTCCTACTGAGTGCATCAGCCACTTTATTCTCCTTCCCTTTGATATGCTTGATATCAAAATCGTACTCGCAGAGAAACTCCAACCACCTACTATGCCTAGCGTTCAATGTTGGATGATCGAACAAATACTTCAGACCGTTATGGTTTGTTCTCAGTTCGAACCTCCTTCCCATGAGGTAATGCCTCCACTTCTTTAGAGCGTGTACTATGGCTTCCAACTCCAAATCATGAGTGGCATAGTTCCTTTCATGTTCTTTCAACTTTCTGGATTCATAAAAAATTACAAATCCATTCTGACTGAGGACTCCTCTCAGTCCTTCTTTGCACGCATCAATGCACACCATGAAATATTTGTTTGGATATGCAATCCTCAAGATTGGAGAACTGGTTAACAGTTGCTTCAATTGTTGAAATATTTTCTCACAATTCTCTGTCCACTAAAACTTCTTCTCCTTTCTTTGCAAGGAAGTGATAGGGTAAGCTATCCTCGAGAACCCTGCGATAAACCTTCTGTAATAACCGGTTAATCCCATAAAGGATCTGACTTCTATCACATTATTTGGCGTTGACCATTCTCTGATGGATTCAATCTTCTCAAGATCTACAACTATCCCATCCTTCGAGATAATATTCCCCAAGTAATGGATCTTCTTTTGATAAAACGAGCATTTTCTCAACTTGGCATACAGTTGGTGTTCTCTTAGCACCTGCAACGCCATCCTCAGATGTTGTTCATTCTCTTCCTCTGACTTGGAATACACCAGATTATCATCCAGGAAGACTATGAAAAAATTGTCTAGACAATCCTTGAATACACCATTCATCAGGCACATAAAAACAGTGGGTGCGTTCAACAACCCAAACGGCACCACTATGAACTCGTAATGACCATACCTTGTCCTAAAGGCAGTTTTGTTGATGTCTTCATCCTTTATCCTTACCTAGTGATATCCCGACCTGAGGTCTATCTTCAAAAATATCTTCGCATCCTTCAATTGATCGAAGAGGTCATCAATCCTCGGCAGAGGATACTTGTTCTTAATAGTTACTTTGTTTAACTGTCTGAAATCAATACACAACCTCATCATTATATCCTTCTTCTTCACGAATAGGACTGGGGCTCCCCAAGGTGACACACTTGGGCGTACGTAACCCTTCTTCATAAGCTCTTCAAGTTAATTGCAACTCTTTTAGCTCTGGCGTACTCATTCTATAAGGATATTTCGACACTAGAGTTGCTCTAAGCATCAAGTTTACTGAGAAATCAATATCTCTCTTCGGAGGCAGTCTAAGTACCTCCTGAAATACATCTTCAAACTATTTTAGTACCACATGATCTCCAATATTTGAGACTTCATCCCTAGATTCTTCCTCCACATGGACTGCAAATAATTGACAGCCTTTACTGTAGTACTTCCTCAGTTGCATTGTTGAGATTTCTCTAATAGCAATAGCTCTGGGAATTCCTTGGACTGATTTTTGATTCCCTTCCTCATCCAAGCAAGTGAATGCCTTTTTATGATAGTCCAAGATGGCATGGTGTTGTTCCAACCAATCCATCCCAATTATACATTCATAAGACCCTAAAGGTAGAACATTCAATTCAACCTTTGTGCTCAGTCCCTTCATATCCACTGGACATGACTTAACTAACTCAGTGATTTTTCTCTTGGTTCCTGTAGCCAGCTGCACTAACCAAGAATTTTCATGTTTGCTTCTTGAAAAATGAAAAATTTCCACCACTCTAGGATCTAAATAACTATGGCTAGCCCCTAAATCAATTAAAATATTAAATGGTTGGTTGTTAATCATACCTTTTACTTCAATCATGTGCGATTAAAATTCAACTTTCTTGTTGTCCAGGGATGCATAGACCCTTGGCATTCTAATGCCCATGTCCTCCATTGTTTCATCTTGTTGAACATTATGGACAACTCTCACTTTTCCATTTTTGTGGGGACAATCTCTGTACTTATGGTTTCCCTGACAACCCCAACACTGAATGGGTGTCTGTCTTGGCCTGTGTTCCCCTACTTCAGCCATTCTCGGCTCTCTAAACGATAGTTGTCCTTGAGGACTGTTTTTGAAAAAGGGAGGTTTGTTTCCCTTCTGACTCTATTATTTCTTCAACTTCCTATGGTCATCCCAAGCCTTCCAAAAGGAGGGCTTTTCTCTTTGTTTCTCATATAAGAATTTCGCTCTTCTTATCATTTCTTCCATGGATTTTGGGTCATCACGCTGGATCTTGTCCCCAATGGAAGGTAGAAGTCCACTCAAATACCTTTGAATCTTGACAGTTTCTTCTTTGATGAACGGAACATACTTCAGCAATTCCAAAAACCTATGTTCATACTCATCAATGGTCATGCTGCCTAGCTTGAGTTCAAATAACTCTTTCATCTTTCTATCATAATATCTCTTATTCAAATACTTCTTCTCGAAATACCTCTTGAATTCCTTCCAAGTGATATATTTCTCTCTAATGTGTTGCACCTGCACAAGTTGATCCCACCACATGGATTCTTTTTCTTTCAGTTGATACATCGTAATTCTTCCTTCCGCATGAGAGGAATAATTTTGTAGTTGGAAGTATTTCCTCCTACCAAGAAACCATGTTTCGGTGTCTTCCTCCTTCTGATGTTCTCCATCAAATGTAGAGGATTAATCTTGTTCATCTCTCCCTTCAATTCATCCACTCCAGATCTCATGTTCTTTCTGGTAGGGGATGGTCTTGAACTACTATGTGTCCTTCTCTTGGAGCAACCTTGGGAGTGATGATGGCGTCTACCCACACTCCTTGACCTTATTCCCTCAGAATTTTGGTGACTCCTTGTTCTGCTCAAGTCACTCTCCTTATCCAACTTCTTTTATATTCTCTCCAAACTCTTTAACAACTTTATGTTGAATTCTCCTTGTTTTTCATGAGCTTTTCTGAGTTTTTTTCTATCTACTCGGCGAGTTTGGGCATATTTTTTCAAACCTTCAATGATCTTCCTCATGTTTCCTTCCTTGTCTATCCCTTCTCCATGTCCATTGGATTTCTATCCTTCAACTCCCAAATGGACATCCATTCCTTTTGCTTCATCCTCAAAACTGGAATCATTATGTGCCCTTTCCATTTATTTTTCACTCGGTAGCAACTCTATCCGGTTCTGGTACTTGTTTAACTTCTGCATCACAATGTGTAGACAACCGGAATTTCTCAGGTCATTATTCCTTAACAAATCCCACAACATTCATAAACAACTTGATTCAAGAAAACATTCAGTTTCCATGAATTTTCTGAGCTCTGCTCGGCTTCATAGTGCACTCAGGCCTTAGCCCTTTTCTCTTAGTTTCCCAACCCACGCAACCATGGTTCATGACCAAGCGCTAGATCTCAAGGTTCTCTAATCGGAACTTAGGGGTTTCGGGTTTCGGGGTTTCGGGGTTTCAGAATTTTGGTCCTGGAGGATCTCACACTCGCTTCCCTCTCTAAACCTCGACTTCTGAACTTCCAACCTTTATAGCCACCGAGCCCACAGCACAGTTGTCACCAACCACGTTCGTGACACGTGGTGTACTTAAGAAGGTCCATGTTACCTCAGGCGACACCATTCGTCCCCACTACGCCTACTTTTCCTTCAGGTCCCACTGGCACGTGGCACACATCCCATGGGTCCACATCCATCCAAGTGATGTTAACCCAACCCACTACTTCAGCTCTTCGGGATTTCGCGATTATAGGCTTTGGGTGTTTGTCCCTCAGCGCATCCCACTTCTCCCGACAGTCGAACTCCCAAAATTTCTCTCTGCTCTTCTTCTCTATCCAACGAACGAGATATTTTTCCCATATCTACAGTGTATATCTTCTTGGGACTTCGGAGTTTCGGGTTAGGGGTTTGTGTCTTAGCGCACCCCGCTTTTCCCGACAGTCGAACTCCCGAAAGGCTTCTCGGATATCCTCCCGACACCTTCTCTGGATCTAATGTTCATAAAGGTTTTCCCTTTCTTTCTGAACATATCCTATGGCTCCAACATTGAAAGTGTTGAGTGTCCTCTCTTTTTATGGTCAAATACCACACCGAATGCGGTTTTATTCTACCACTACTTCTCTTGAGCTTTGTACACGACCAAGTACCCCGTTGGCACTAAGAAACATTCTAAGGTTCGAAATTAGTTCTCTAGACACAATTTGCTCTTGAAACCTTGGGTCCAAAGACCACTTATCAGAGCCATCTAGGCTCAGCGTTGAAACCTTGGGCTCTAATACCATATTGTAACATCCTCGTCCATCAATCCACTTGTCAGCCAACTCTACTATGCAGAAACATTCTCATACTTATATAGTATGAATTTAAATGAAGTTAAATGGCTTAACAGAGTAAACATACAATTAATGCTAATATACAGAATCAATGGAATCAATAGTAAATATCATCACAACGGAAGACATGATAATATTGCAAGCATCACAGACATGCATTTTAATTGAAATTAAACACATGCATATACTTATCTTTGAAACTGTAGTAACTCCACCAACCATGTGTAGACTTTCCACGAACCTCCTAGACTTAGACCTCACTTCTCATCATGCTCAATAGTGGGTCACCCCTAAGCTGGGACTAAGCTACACCCAAGGTAAGGGAATGCTAGACTAGGCAGAGGTTACAGGAAAATTTCACAGAGCAATCGGAAGGATTCTCCCCAAAATCCTTCTTACGCCCACTACTCATGGATTCTCATTCCCCACATGCTTGTTCCACCCGGGAGTATACACCTTCACAAGAACAGTCCATCGGTGCTTCATCTCCCCTCTGGGCCTCAACAACAGGTTGGATCAAGAATTCTCAGAGCTCCGTAGTTGGTGCTAGACTCTCCCTAGGAGAAAACCACTCCCTAGCAGACTCCGTCACCTGGAGAGAGTTTCTGGCGAGCCTGACAACCTGCCTCTTCTACCACGGGCCTGACTACCTGGTTATTCAATCCATTTTCAACTCAATTACCGCAAGTTCAAGATAACAGCAGCAACAACATCTTTTGGCTAACTCATAGGTGATAGAAGCAATAGGAAAATTGGGTGTGGAACCAGGAAACAACAACAGGCCACTAAGACACAGCACGGTTCAGGTAACACCCATTTGCAGGATGCGTGACAAGAAATTCACACAGAGCTCGAACACAGACTCAACAGTTCAGGCAGAGGCTATATTGACTTCTCAAGAAAACATCACAGGCTTCGGGTTTCAGAGCTGTGTGAGGCTTACAAAACTCAGACATAGAGATCTTCGGTTCAGACCACGGACGGAAGAATGGGGAACGAAACCCCATCATGGCTCAATTATTGGGTTAAATTGCATGTGCATAGGCCGACACATGTCACCCATGAAGCGTCATGCACTCCATCAGCATGTGTTCCCTTTTTCACACGTTCCCCCTTTCCAAGAACTTAGGATAAAAACCTACACTTCACATAGCTTTTGGAATAATAATAAATTATTATTTCCAAGGACTTAATCTCCTAATCTTAGCCCCTCTTTCCAACCTTTCAGCCCCTTTTTCCCTTACCCTCTCTATGGAAGCTTAGTCCCCCATCACTCTTTCTTCATGGTTGGTCTGCACGCAACGATGTTCATATATTATATTAATGATCTGCATAATTACATATACAAAATCAGGCTTCTAGCCTTAATACTTAGGCTCTCCGGCCTAATAAACACATAATCCCACCAGCTTATCAATACTTGGCTCACCAGCCTACAAAACATGATTTACAATTCATAAACATGATTACAATAGGGCTCGTTCTTAGGGATATTATAGACAAGGTTTAGTCCATAATTTTGATCATTAGCTTCAAATTACAAACAAGATTAGGATAGAACATGTTTAGGAAAGAGGAAGAAGATCAATGGATCCCCCCCCATATACATCTCAAGGTTGAAGAAATCATGTGAAGAAATTGATCCTTCTAACCTGCTCCATCCACCACAGAGAATATGAGATCAGTCAAGCGATTAAAAGGATTCCTTCCAATACACAATAAACATTATATTCCCTACCTTCAAGAAACATCATACATGAGTTTTCAGTCTATTGAAAGATAATCACAGATAGTTGTAGATAAGTTTCATGAAAAACGCATGTGCTAAGTCTCAAACTCAAGATAAGGATCAGTGATTGTGTGACTGAAGCTAAGAGTATGAAACCAAAAGTTGTGATCATATATGAGAGCATAAATATGAAAACATGAAGCACAACATGCGAGCAGAAAGATAGATGGTTTGAGTTAGTCAATTGGGAAAATCATCAAAGATAAACGTATTCAAGACATGCAATAGAACATCAAACCTTGCACCCACGTAATATTATCAAGCACTTTGGAATCAACAAAAGGTCTGAAGATAACGTGTCAATTCCATCATACAAATGCCAACAAAACATCATAGGTCAATAAGCATCATGAAGATATTTGAAATCATCAAATTTAAAGGAATAATCAACACCCATCAAAGATAATCATCAATCAAGATTAAACCCCCAACTCCCTCAAGGTAGGAAAATAAATAGCATTAAACTCACGCAGTAGAGGATTAGGAAATGGGTTTGA
>SNQJ01S0183430.1:3956-16395 GCA_010110895.2 Picea sitchensis | reverse complement strand
AAAGCGAGGTTCTATCCATACTTTTATCTTTTTTTTCCATCCCTTCTATAACTTTCCCCTTTTTACCAAATCAAATGTAACTTCTAGAATTTCCCCTTTTTTTACTAAATCAAATAAAACCCTTATTTTCCCTCCAATTTTTACTTTAAGATTAAAATTCACTTTAATAATGGTTAAGTAACTTATTAATATAAAGTCACTTTACTTCCCTATTGTCACTTAAAAAATACAATGTATCCTAACTAAGTGACAATAAATGACCCCCTTTTTCACTCATTTTTCTCCACTGGCAAGCCACGGAAGTCCCTTATACTACAAAATAGGGGAACCCAAAAATGGGGACATGATATTGAGATTATACTTCTTCATTTGCTTTTTTCTATCTTCAAGCCTTCACTCCATTGTTTGTTTATGCTTCTAAAATTCCAAAATATTGAAGCATCTTCCACCACCATTTAAGTTTCCTTCTTGATTATACATTTAGTTCTTTTTCTAATGTTGCATTTTCTAAAATAGTTTAGATTATCATAATTCCAAATTTATTTTTTTTTGTTTTTGTTTTTGTTTTGTTTTTGTTTTGTTTTTGTTTTTGTTTTTGTTTTGTTTTTGTTTTTGTTTTTGTTTTGTTTTAAGTTCTACTCAACATTATCTCACCTCTCCATCAACCAAGCTAAATATAAGGAATAGACATCTTCAAATCAATATGTGAAGGTCTTTCACTAGTCCTTGCTTTGTATTTCATGGGTGTCAAAGATGTAGGAGATGTTAAATGTATTTTTCTCCTTAAGCTTGATACTAGCTAGTTGGTGAATGGAGGATTTATTGATGCTTCATTTCTTGCAATTCTATATGAACAAGAGATCAAATAAAATACTATGAATTGCCTCTAAATATTTTTTTGAATCCTTAGGTTCCAAAATTCAATGGGTCAAGTCTCAATTTATAAACAAAGTCAAAGGGAAATTCTAGCATAGCTATCAACTCAAGGTTGGTCTTGGATATAATTTGGTCATGTTTTTTAATTCTTAGGGATTCTGTGTGCCTTCCAATCCTTCCCTAAAAATATATAGGATGTTGTTGTCTAAAGGATAGATAAGAAAGTTGACAAATGGATAAACAATTCTATAGCATTTTTTGTCAATTGGGTTTAGCTCGGGTGGTTGGAAGGAATGGTTGTTATCCTCCCCACACGATTTTACTTCTCGTAAGTGACACGTTGAGATCAGAACAAGTATATTATTGTAATGGATTCAAGCCATGTTTTATCTAGATTATGCTGAGAATGAAATGAGATACAAATGAAAGTATAGCAGAGAACACATAAAGTATTAATGAATAAAATAGAAAACATTGTAGAACACAAACTGGATAGAATGGTGGTAGTTTATCTCTGAAGAGAGAGATTTCAGCTACATTCATTCACAAATAAGCATTACATCACATAACATTGCATGCTTAAAGGACCCCCTTCACCTCAATTATATATGAGAGAGTGAGAGGAGAATAATTCCCATGATTCATGTGGGATAAATTGGTCAAAGTTTACAAAATTCCATAGGCATGTAAAACACTAGGACTTCCCAAGATGTCACCCATCCCAATACTACTCTAGCCCAAGTGTGCTTAACTGTGGATTTCTAATGGGATATGGTGCATTAACCCTAGAGGCATTACATTACATTACAAATGGAGATGGAATTACATTACATTCCCCTTCAAAAGGGTGAATGTCATGGCTTAGAAAAACCATAGGCTCAGACACATTGATTTAGTGGAGAAGGTGGATGGCCACCAAGATCCACCTGGATCAATCCTCCCCCCTTAGGAAGAAATGGTCCCCATTGTATCGATTTCCCTCAGGAGATGGGGAAACCTTTGTTGAATATGAACTTTGGTGAGCCACTTTCCTTGTTGAAGTACTTGTCCTGCTTGTACTTGGCCTGTGGAAGGATGTCATGAACCTGTTGGTGGAGGTGTTGGATTCATTCAACAAATTTGGTTGCATGATCTACCATGTTTTGAGTGTGGGAGGAATCTATCAGTGAAGATGCAACAAGAATATATATATCAATGGGGACTAATGTTTGGAACCCCAAGCACACCTGAAAAGGGTCGTGGCCAATAGAGCTATGATGAACATATGGAAGACTCTCATTCTATAGAAGGGAGTGTCTATAGATTGGACCATTGGGTAAGGGATCACTGGACATCAAGTCAATGAAATGTTAGACGTGGTAGTGTAGAGGCACCTTGGTAGGTGAAGTAGAAATATATTTGTGCCCCTCTATAATCTTGTCGAACTACTTTTGTTGGATAGAAAGGTCTTGGGTCGATATTTTAGTGGTCATGGTGACCTTCTTTTCACCTTTTGAATGGATCGTGAAGAGGGAAACATTTGCAGTCTGAGAGATTACTTTGTGGAATAAATAGTTTGAGATCAATGAAGTGGTAGTAGTTGTAGATACCTTTGGTACCCTGTAGATCTGAACTCCAAGAGTAACAATGCAACTACAGGGATGACACTCATAGATAACATGGTGTTTCCACATATATGGTTGTCCTAAAATAACATCATAGACTTCAATTTGGGTAACATGACACAATACCTCATTCTTGAAGGGCTTGATGTCGTAGGATAGGTGACACTATTGGTTGATGTGGATATCTCCTCCCCAACTCAACCATCTGATGGTGTATGCTTGGGGGGGTGGCATCGTTTTCAGCTTGAATCTCTTGACAACCTCGGACGAGATCAAGTTATTTTGAATCTTGTTGTCAACAATGAAATGTAGTGGGATCCCCTTTACCCACATATGCGAGTATAATAGGTGTTACCCCTCCTCAGGATCCTTTGGTTCTTCTAGTTGTATTTTTGTGGTCACAATGGTGGCAGTGGGTTCAAAATCGATGATCAATTTCCCTTTATCGTGCTTTGAATCAGAGTCTGATTCAGGTTCTTATTCTTTTTCTTTGAGCTCTACCACCAATGATTGTTTTGAGTGACATTCATCAGTTTTGTACCAGGGTATTTTTTGGAACTCGCACCACTTTTTGATGTCTTTATTAGAATTCCCATCACCTTTATTAGTTGGTTGCTTGGAATGGTTTTCTTGAGATTGAGTCTCCTTGCTTTTTCCTTCATTTTGTGAGTTAGGGTTGTCTTTTCCATGATTTTGTTGTGGTGTATTTGCAAACCTGAACTCTGCTTACTCCACTGCTTAAAATTATGCTCAATTTTGACTACATATTGATAAGAAACTCTCAGTGAAGATATGTCCAATAAATCCATCTTTGTTTGAATATACCTATGCAGACCACTACGGTACTTCAAAGCCAAGTGTCGCTCAGAGTATTTGATACCCAGCTTTGATCGCAAGCTATCAAATATTTTAGTGTACTTTGGCACTGTTTGGTCTCTGTTTTGATGTAGAGTCTTCCATCTCATGTACTGATCATCATATTTTCCGATAGAGTAGAACTCCTCCTTGAGGGCATCTACAAAGCCCTCCCAAGTGGGTTCTTTCCCGAATGGCATAGATTCATCTGCGGTGTACCTCTCCCAGTAACCTTCCCACCAATCTCTAACATAGGGAAGGGATTTAAGGAGCGTGAAGGTGATATTTTTTCTCTCATAAATTTTTTGGATAGAGTAATAACCTTATAGAATATTCAACCATTTTTCTAGAGCATATGCATCTATCTGGCCTTCAAATAAGGGGATATAAAAATTGACTTGTACCTTGAAGGGTGTCGTACCTCCAAATTTTGGAACATCAAGCATTGATGGTTCATCACACATCCCCTGGGTTTATTCCATAGAGAGGTTGACCTACATATGGATAAAGTCGATCGAGCGATCAACCACACTACACCAGTTATTTGAGTAGTCTACATACTTCTCAATCGGACAGTCGACCAACAGTCAAAGATAGTCAGGAAGTGGATTGGCCATCCCAGCAATCGACTATGAGTTGGATGCGTAGGAAGTTGGGTCAAGCACCCTTGTCGATCTAAATCAACAACACGGATTTGGCGGAGTCAACTCTAACAACCGACGGTTATATGTGGACAAGATCTTCTAGATTCTACGGAAGTTGGTTAGATATCGAGACTATAAATAGAAGACCCCTTGGGTCATTCTCATCATGAATATTGTGCAATAGATCATGTGGATCAAGATTTTCAACATGCACTGTGATTTTTTTATCACAGTGTGCTCTGCTCAAGTGTTATAATAGTGTCTTTAGACACGACCCTTTATATTCAAAAAAAATTGTACATCTTTAATTATCTGAAGTATTGTGTTATCTGTTTCACCCTATTCCCAAACATGGTATCAGATCTGATGGTTTAAAACCTCGACCTTTTATATGCAAACCTTGTTAAGTCAAATATGTTGTGTGATTGACTCTGGGTCGGCGGTTTGCTGATTGGAACTTATTGAAACTGACCAATTTTTTTCTAGATATTGGAGATGGCTTCAAAGATTGATCATGTTGTTCTGAATGGATCAAATTATGTAGTATGAGAACTAGATATGGAAACCCTAGTAAAGAGAAAAGGATTGTGGTAGTATATGAAGGTTGTGATTCCAGATCCAAAAAACGATCATGCGAAGTTTTTTGTTGATTGAAAGAAGGATGAGGCTACATGGGTCATTATGACCTACATCTCATGGGATATTCGATTTCACCTCAATGGAATTGGATTCCCTCATCAAATCTAGAAGAAGCTGAAATTGTTGTTCGACTGAGTCGACAAAATCCACGTTATGCAGTTGGAGAAAGAGTTGATCTCTAATTATCCTCATTTTTTTGACAAAATGGAGGACTATTTGGCATGTGTCAAAGAAATCCAATTGAAATTGGGTGAATGTGGAAAGAATTATCAGAATAAGGATGGAAAACTCATCAATTTGGTCCTGATGAACTTGAGAAAACCATTCAATGTGTTTTCCCCTTTGTAATTATTGTATATTGGTAGTGTTTAGGACTAGTTTTTAGTTCATTTTATTTTCATTTTGATTCACTTATCATGCTTCTACTTGGTTGCCAGGTGTCACAAGAGTCTTCGGCCTTCATAGGGTTCATAGAAGGTGCCATTCATCACACTTGGAACCTTTCTTTCATCACCTGGGTGATTTATTCTCCCATGGGCCAATTGGTAACTTCTGCACCAACTGGTAAGCATGCAAGGAATATGATAAGGATTACACCTTTGAATATTTTGTGACCTTTTGATTACGAATCAACACATCATTCTTGAAGAAGGCAAGCTTTGTGGTAAACACCAATCCCACTTTCTCAAGGGAAAGGGAAAGATGGATCCCAGGGATAGAGTAAGGTTTGTTTCCACTACATATAAACTTGCATACCGCAACTAGAAACCTCAGAGACAGATAGATGCACCCCAACGAAGTCGAAATAAAAAGACATGTTAGTACTGTGGAAATATTGGACATGTGGAGAAAGTTTGCTATAATAAGAGAGACAATTTAGAGGAAAAAGTTAAACACCTTGAAGGAGACGTGTTCTCTATACATCGACCCATTGATAATTTCACCTTCCAAGTCGAGATTTTTTAGGCCTTGTTGTCTCATTATACATAGAATGAATGGGTATTTGAATCTGGGTGCACATATCACATGGCTAAGGATGCCTCCTTGTTCACATGGTTGGATGAATCTAAGGAGAGGAAAATCTATGTTTTTGATGACTTTCTCTAGATATTGTTGGTCAGAGTGATGTTGCTTGTCGAGAGGGGAAAATTGTCGACATCTATAATGTGCCAAACCTTAGTGCCAATCTATTGTTTATTTCTTAGTTAACATAGATAGGTAAGATTGTGGAATTTTGGCCAGATCAATTCTATGATCGTGATTTGATGAAAGGGAAGTTAATTTTCGTTAGTGGGATTCTCAACCCTATGAACAGTTTGTACAAGTTCTATGACACGACTCAACCTAACACTGAATCGACTGCACTTGTTTGTCACACCGGTGAGCAAAGTTGAATTTGTCATAAATGACTCAGACATTTGAATTTATGAAGTTTGAGGCATTGGAAACTCATAACATGGTTATTTGTATACCAAAGGTGTTTCCCCCCGAAGGATTCTATAAGGGTTGTGTGCTTGGGAAGCATTATCATGCACCACTCGACTCTAGAAAAGAATGGTGAGCACAGAACCTACTAGAGCTAGTTCACAGTGATGTTTGTTGCATCAACTACCTTCACTAGAAGGTGCAAGGTATATTTTTACTTTCATTCATGACTCTCTCACTTTACATGGGTTTACTTTCTGAATAATAAGAACCTTGTCTTTGAAAATTTCAAGGATTTTAGGTCTTTGTTGGAAAGCAATGTGGTCAACCAATCAAATACTTGAGATCAGATAATGGTGGTGAGTATATAAATCGACCTTTTGAATAACACATGTTTTGATCTGGTATTGACTAGAAGTGGTCAGTTCCTCACACACCTTGGCAGAATGGCATTGCATAATGCACGAATCAGACATTAGTCAAAATGGATAGATGTATTTTGCAGTCCAGATATTTCCCTCCTTGATTTTGGGTTGAGGTGGTGTATTGTGAAAATTATTTACTCAATCACATCTCGACTCAAGCCATTCCCTCCATGACTTTATTCGAATGATGGTATGGGAAGAAGTCTCCAGTTGGTCACCTCCATGTGTTTAGATGTGTTTCCTGGGATCAAATTACTGATGATTGTATAAATAAGTTGGATGCAAAGAGTCATGCTTGCATCATGATGGGATACTCTTAAGAGTCGAAATCCTATCAATTGTTTGATCCTGTCAAACATCAAATTATTAACAGATGCAATGTATGGTTTGATGAGAAGTATTCTAGAATTAATTTTTTGATAGACTCCTCTAGATTGTTGTAGGATGATCATTTTGATTTTGTATTTGGCACTGGTTCTCCTATTCCATACTTCATTCCTTTGACTAAGTAGTTGAACATTCTGCTTGTTTCAACAAGATCGTCGACCTCCGAGTTGACTAATCTGTCGTCCTCTATTTTTATTGGTCCGTCGAAATCAGAACCTCTAAATTTTAATCTACATGATGAAGTGAATCATAGTTCATATATTTTTTGTCTACCTAGATGGGTTGCCAAGACAATTGAATTTTTTGGAGCTGAGGCTGGAGATGCCTCCTCCAGATGAAAAACTCAAAGTAATAAGAAAAATGTTAGAGTTTCTTTGATGACTCGTGTACTGGAAACTTATGATCATGTTTCCTACTTGGATGTTAAAGGATGACCTAAATGGGAGTAAGACATGCAGATAGAAATTAACTCTTTGTCAAATAATCACACTTGGGACTTAGTTCCTCGACTACAAGGAAAGAACATTGTGAAGTGTCGATGGCTATACCAGACCAAATCTACCTCCAAAGGTGTTTTGAGCAACATAAAGCATGCCGAGTTAGGAAGGGATTTTCTTAATAAGAAGGCATCGACTACATTGAAACCTTTCCCCATGTCGTAAAGATAAACTAAGTTCAATTTATTATTTCTCTTGTTGCTTGCCTTGGATGGGAAATACATGAGATGGATGTGAAGAGTGATTTTCTTCATGGAGACCTATCTGAAGAAATTTTCATGGAACAACCACCTAGATTTTTGATAGATTCAAATTTGGTTTTTCGACTCAAGAAGTTGCTTTATGGCTAGAAGCAATCCCCCCAAGCTTGGTATGCTAAGATCAACAGTTTATTTCTTTGACTTGGCTTCAAACGGTGTGAATCTTATCACAACTTGTATGTACTCCATACCAATGGAGACACCTTAATTGTTGTTGTATATGTAGATGAGTTACTCATTACTAGAAATAATAATGATCTCATCCTTAGATTGAAGAAACAGTTTAGTGACTCCTTTGATATGACAGATCTTGGTACTCTGCATTATTTTTTGAGTCTTCAAGTATTACCACTATGTGATGGCTTTTTCATTTCTCAGTCTAAATATGTGATGGATTTGTTGACACATTTTAAGATGGATGATTGCAAGCCATGTGCTACTCATTTTTAGTCTAAAGTAAATCTTAACAAAAACTTTCAAACACCTTTAGTCGATGCTACTCTCTATCAACAATTGGTCAACAGTCTTATTTGTCTTACTCATAGTCAACCTGACATTTCCTTTGGTGTTAGTGTGGTTTCTCAGTTTATGTGAGACCCTAAAGAAATCCACTGGAAAGCAATCAAACAAATTTTCCATTACCTCAAGGGTACCACTTATTTTGGTATAAATTATTGTTGAAGTTCAGATTCTTTGATCGGCTTCACCAACTCCGTCTGGGATGATGACAGTGATGATCATAAGTCCACTTGTGTCTATGTTTTTTTCTATAGAACTGGACCGTTGGTATGATTGTGCAAGAAATAGAAGGTAGTTTCTTTATCAACTACGAAAGCATAATATCGTGGCGTCGTTCAAGCATGTACTGAAACCATATGGATTCACCAACTTTTGGAAGAACTTGGTCTTCCTCTTTATACCTAGACTACAATCTACTGTGATAACCAAAGTGTTATACATGTTGTTGACAATCTTGTTTACCACAGTAAGATGAAGCATGTTGATCTCCATGCTCATTGTTTGAGATGGTTCATGAGAACATCGTCTCTCTTGAATATTGTAGAACTAAATATCAGTTTGTTGATATCTTCACCAAAAATTTAGCTGAATCCATATTTATCAAGCTTTGCACCATGCTTGGGCTTCAAGAAGATGCAATTACGAGGGGTGGTCATAATGACATAATTACACCTCCTAAATCTCCAAAGTTGTTTGTTGATGGGGGTGTGTTGGAACATCAAGCATTGATGGTTCATCACACATCCCTAGGTTCAATTTTTTGAGAGATAGAACTACATATGGATACATTCGATGGGGCGATCGACCACACTACACCAATCGGTTGAGTAGTCAATGTGCATGTTAATCGGAAAATCGAAGAACAATGGAAGATATTCGGGTAGTGGATCGACCAACCCAACAATTGACTACGAGTTGGACACATAGGTGGTCGAGTTGAGCATCCTTGTCGAGCCGAATCAACAACATGGATTTGGTAGAGTCAACTCTAACAACCGATGATTATAAGTGGACAAGATCTTCCATATTCTATGGAATTTGGTTAGATATTGAGACTATAAATAGAATACCCCTTGGTTCATTATCATAATGTAGATTTTCCAATAGATCATGTGGATCAATATGTGCAACATGCACTGTGATGTTACGATCAAAATGCACTCTACTTAAGTGTTATAACGATGTCTTTAGACAACACCTTTTATCTTTGAAATTTTGTGTTCCTCTTCAATTATCTATAGTACTGTGTTCTCTATTTCATGTCGGGTTCCACCCTATTCCCCAACACTGAAATGGTGCTTGTCAAATATGCCTCTACCGCCATCAATATTTTTCAAAGGATTTGAGTGAAGTTGTCCATCATCTCATTCCTCTGTTGCACAAGGGCTTCCTCAAGCAATGTGTTGAAAGGATATCCTACTCTATCATCTATCTTTTCTTCCACCATGGGAGGTCGATTGGGATGGTGAGAGCAATTGTCCTCAAGTGAAACTAGCTCGAGACCCGACTCTTTATACCCTGACCTCATCAGGGACATGCTCTGAGAAACGACAAGGAGAAAACTGCTCTGATACCACTGATCCATATTATGTTGAGAAAACAATGAGATACAAATGAAAATATAGTAAAGAACACATAAATGTAGTGAAACCCAACTTCTATTAATGAATAAAATAGAAAAACAATGTAGAACACAAACTGACTAGAATGGTGGTAATGGTGGTAGTTTATCCCTGAAGAGAAAGAGATGACAGCTACACTCATTTGCAAATAAGAATTACATCACACTCTATTGCATGCTTAAAGGACCTCCTTCACCCTGATTATATATGAGAGAGTGAGAGGAGAATAATTCCCATGATGCATGTGGGATAAATTGTTCTAAGTTTACAAAATTCCATAGGCATGTAAAATACTAGGACTTCCTGGGAGGTCACCCATCCCAGTACTAATCTATCCCAAGCACACTTAACTGTAGAGTTCTAATGGGATATGGTGCATTAACATTGTAGGAATTACATTACATTAGATATGGAGATGACATTACATTACATTCCCCATCAAAAGGGTGAATATCATGGTTTATCAAAACCACATGCTTAGAAACGTTGATTTAGTAAAGAAGGTGGATGGCCACCGAGATACACTTGGATCACTTTTGTTGATCGGCCTTGTTCCCTGAATATTCTATGGTTTTCCCTAGGTACCATCCTCAAAATGAGGGGAAGTACTTGGGGGTTTTCCCCGAGCTTTGTAACTTGGAAAAAAAAAAGTCTATAGCATTTTCTCTTAAATTCTATATTTGCACAAAATTATTGGATACTACACATGTTCACTACTTTTCCTACTAGGTTTTGTTTGTCAATGGCTACCAATGGCTAGAAAAAAATCCTTATAAATTTTCTCTGAGCCAAGTCTTGTGGAGGGAATGGCTTCCATAAAGTTAATTAAAATATAATTTACCTTCCTAGGAAATGGGGTAGGATGGGTATCATTCATACTCATACCCAAGCCTAGACAATGTTTGTGAAATGAATCATTTAGGAAATTAATGGAAGGAAACCTTGGAAAGTATTACTCAAAATATGCATTACCTAAAGATCCTCTTTGGGAAGAAATTCCTAGAATGGCCTAAATATTCAAAGATTGCTTACTACTCCTACCCATGTAGAAATTAAAGGCATGCTCATTGTAAATAGTATTTATAAAGTGTGGGAGGAAATTAAGTGCAAACTCATGCGGAAGGATGACTTTCTTAGAACAAGGTTAGCCTTTAGTGAACACTCTTTATGGTGGCTTCCTATAAATTTACTATATAACAATAAATCTCTAGTAGGAATCCTTGTTTGTATTCCAAATGTTTGTCTCTAAGAGGCATCCAAAAGGCCACAAACACAACACAAACCTATTTAAAACTAAATCCCAAGACTAGAAGACCTATCCAAGTTTAAAGGCAGAATTGTATTTGTCTAACCTTAATAAACTAATTTTGGAGTGAATAAAAAACCTTATCCTTGGCAATTTATTCAACAAGATCAGGATACAATATCTAATAGCTTGGTGGAGGGATTGGAGATAGAACTTTACCAAGGTATTCAATAATATAGACCTATTTATGGGTCTAAATGGCTAAGTCAACACCCATGCTAAATTGAATAAGATATGGAGGCTTAAATTGAAGAAAACAACTTGTCTCTATAAGCTCAAATCCCTCTATAATTCTCATGTGGATATAAACAATGCCTTCTTAACTTGGGCATTACTCCTCAGGATATTGGATCTAGGACAAGCCTCCAATATATGGGAGTGGTATCCTGAGGGTTAGCTCAATCGGTTAGTGCCACTATTGTCAATATGTTGTTAGTAATCTGGTGCATTGTGTAGGTGCTTGTTTTGATTTCCATGGGGTCAAACTCACTAAACCTATGACCCTTTCTTTACATTAGGTACCATCATTAAATTGGGGGAAGTTCTTGGAATTTTTTTCCAAGAAAAAAAAAAATGTGGGAGTGGCAGAGAAAAAATGCCTATTGTGTGGTAGAAATGTGTCTACCAAGAACTTGTTTTGGTTATGGGAGTTTGAAAAATCATCATGGGAATGGGTTTCTAATTTTTGTAGTCAACTTATCCCCTCCCACATCTCTTGGAAAGTTTATCTCTTAGTAGATAAAATTTATTGGGTCATTCAATTCAATGTAGTATGGTAAACTATTGAAATTGAAAGTATCTTTTATGTTTGGAAAAGAAAAATTGAATCTATGTTTAAATAAACCAAACATAGAAAATGAATTTCCAAGCATTATGGTTATTTGATTTGTGAAAATATCCATTTGAATATTAAAATGTTGTCTTGGAAGGTGGAGACAAAGATGCCATAGTTACAGTGCATATTGGAATAATATAGTGGTACACCTTTCACTATGAGTAGGGAACACCTTGAGAAATTCCGTTCTTGCTTAGCTCACTCTCAGAGCCAAAGGAAAACCCTAACATTATGTTGGTCATATTTTCTATGATCATTGAGAGAGGTTCCATAGTTACCCCCCTCTACATATACCCGAAAATCATAAGTTCCCTTGGCTAGAACTTGTCATCTGTAAGGCCAAAAAGCCTCTTGAGCCTAAGCAAGACAATGATGGATGTGATTTCATCATGTACAATTTTTCTTGATAGGTAATGACCATGATAAGGAAAGAATGATAATAGAAAATACAAACAAGTTGCAAATAATTGAAGGGAGGTAACACCACATGTAGAGTGGAGAAAATCGAGGAGGGGAAAACTCCATTCTAAGTGCTACATTGTGTT
>SNQJ01S0183428.1:16331-26386 GCA_010110895.2 Picea sitchensis | reverse complement strand
TTCTTGATTTTGTCACCTTACTTTATCATTTCTTGATTTTGTCACTTCTCTTTATTATTTAAATAATCCACCTTGACTTTGTCACTTTACTTTATCATTTAAATAATATTAAACTAAGTCACTTAACCTATTTTCCTTATTTTAGGGTTAACCACTTTCCATAAATAGAAATTTCTCCAATAATTTATCATTTAAATATTCCTTCTTGATTTTATCACCTTACTTTATCATTTCTTGATTTTGTCACTTTTCTTTATTATTTAAATAATCCCTCTTGTCTTTGTCACTTTACTTTATCATTTAAATAATGATTTCTTCTTTTAGGTCACTTTGACTTCTTTGACCTTGGTAAAAAATTCATCTTGTGGGTCATTGTATTTTTGGAGTTACACTCCGTGGAAAATAGGGTTTGTGGTTAGTCCTGAAACTAGTCAAAACCAGGTGTTTCAGGTAAAAACATCATAAATTATTCATAACAGATCCAAATTCAGTAAGACCAAATGTGTTGGTTAGAGTACAATATTTAGTATGTTGTGTAACAGTTTCAGATCAATTCAGCAAACATTTCGTGCAAGGAACGCTCTACAAGGTCGCTCTCTAGAATAAGCCACAATTCAGCAAGGTGTGCCATTTTTGTTTGATGACTCATTATTTTCTTGTCATGGTTGATAATAAGTACAAATGGATGAACTCCAAACTGGTCCCCTTATGGTGAAATCCCTCATGAGAAGACACTTTGTGGATTGAGTTATCCTATAAGTATGGTTAGAGAATCCATGCTTATTTGTAGAATAATGAGATAAAGGTAAGTGAATTTTTCAGTGAAACTATCCTATATTGATAATTATTGTCATTCCATTTCTGGTGGTATGTGGAACGTCACATAACTCCTCATGGTTAGAGAGTTATGGCCATGAGTAGTTGGAGAACTCAGGTTTGGGTAATAGACCCAAATTTGTTTGATGGATAACGATATGAGTTTTGATATATTTTTAGGTAATACTATTCTATATGGATATTAAATCTCATGCCATTTTTGGTGGTATGTGGAACACCACATAACTCCTCGCGGTTTGAGAGTTATGGCCATACGAAGTTGGAGGACCCTCTTATGTCATCTAGAAGCCCAAAAGGTCAAACTAGTCAAAGTGGTTTAAGAGATTTTAGAAGGTAAATAATAAAGTGAAGTGATGAGTGTACTATAATTCAAAGTGAATACAAAATAAATTATTTAAATAATAAATTTAATGGAGAACTTAGAAGTGGGTTAACCCTAAAATAAGGAAAGTGGGTAAAGTGACCTAGAAGATGTTTTTAAGGAAGCTACTTTGAGAGTATAAATAAGAGGCGAGGCTCTCTCATATTAAACACACTTGAGCATATTGAATACCTATAGGTGTATGAGGTAAACAAAGGATATATCAGCTGAATTTATGAGGAAAGTGAAGAAAAGAAGGCCGAAATTCAAGGAAGGATAAATTCTTTTGATGATGCAAAGAATTTAAGGGAGGATAAATCAGTGAATGCGGACATAAACTAATCTCCCTAGATCCACCTGGATATAGAACAAAACAAGACAAGACATGATGCTTTCCCTAAGTTGTTATCATTGAATTTACTATCGAAGAATGAATTGATGACATACCTTTAGATATCGTTTCATTATATCTTTGTTGCCCCTGCTTCGCTCTGGTGTTCTTGTGAGATCAAATATGTAATGACACAAACCAACCAAAGTGAAAGAAACAATTGTAGATTCAATGGAAACCTAAACATGTGATCAAGGAGTCATGTAATAAAATACTAATGATTTTATGGGAAAGAAACATGTCACTGTATCATATTAAGTAAAAGTGGAAGATACAACCAAATTGCCTTGATGCCGCAAGTTCCCTTTTGGTGTTCATTTGTTCCAACACACACACACACACACACTTGCTCTAAATTCGTATGAAGATAGTCCACAAAATCTTGATGGACAAGTAGAGGCCACAAGCTTCAGTTGTAATAGGATCCTTCACACAATCTTTAGCCTATTCTTTCAGCAATTCTTTGCTCAATCTTGCTTAACCTTTTCCATGAGAAACCCATCATTATATAGGATAAGGTGGAGTGGTTACAAGGATGAGAAGCCAGTAAGACCACAACCATATGGATGCCACCTCACATTCTATAAGATTCTCCTTCTAGAAACTTCGTGAAACCTATTCCTTTCCTTAGCTTCAAATGTCACCGCACCTAGCCTATATAGCAACATGCGGAAATCTTGCGAGCCAGGCATAGAGAAACTTGCAGAAATCAAGGATTTTCACACTGTGTACCACTGTCAGCCTGTGGCGTCATTCTAAAAATATGCCTTTTAGGGGAAGAACTTAGTCATTTTTATCATGTAAAAGATTGTTTTGAGAGCCTGAACACATGCCTGTAGGGTCATCATCATAGTGAACAAAATAATGTGTAACAAAATTTCCCCCAAAGTATGAGGGTGGAACTTCTGACAGTTGAAATTCTTTGTAAAATGCGTGTGTGTGTCAGGAACAAGGAGCGCACCAATCATAAACTTGCAAACAGTTAAGCATCTGCATAAAAATTATACTATTTCTGAGGTAGGAATTCCCATGCTCAAACTAAAAGTGATTTAAATCATAAATGTAATTCATGGCCATCAATTATACACCATGGATCCATGTCGTCAAGATTCTACATAGCCACCAGAAATACACTGTGGATCTATGTATTAGAAAGTTTAAATTTGGACACAGCCACGAGACATACAAAGTGGATTTGTGTGTCAAATACAAATCATAAATACTTCATCGCAACCTGGACCAAAATGATGAGATTCAGGGTCTTCAACCCCGTCGTTGTAAGTACGAATCTAACCATGTGATTACAGGTGTTGAAGTCGAACATGGTAGAAACCACTTGATTACCGGTCATTGATGAAAACCATTAACAAGTGAGAGGGAAATCACCATTGATGTCAATGACTCCCAAGGTACCTTAGTACAATCCAATGAATGTGAATAAATGATTTGAACTCGAAAACTCGATGAAATCTCTCGATCAGGGACCAATGATGTGAATCCACTGTCGAAAGTGAAGAAACTTGTCATTGAGGCATGCAGGCTCTAAGGTACTAAATGATTTCTAAGTCTTGTTCCTGGATGATGAGTTGAAGTCAGCAGGAAAAGACTCGTCATAGGAGGGCCTTGATGTATCCCCCATCAGTGACATGAAATAAGTAACAAATTTAGGGTAGATCAGAGTATGAAAATGATTTGAAACTAACACGGGGAAGGCTGACACGGTAAGAATTGACAATTACAGATGGCCGACTCGAGAGAGGGCTTGTTTGGAATTCTCTTGAACATATGGATGGCATGACAAAGGCCTTGGCGACATTGACTCAAAGATGACCCAAGATATGGAATCAAAGAGGGCCAGACAAGAGACAAATGGATTGACCAACCCAGATTCAAATGATGAAGGGGGTGTCATGTTCAAGAGAGACTAGTATTGCCACTAACACGAGTACAGAGACACATTTCTTTCCCAAATTTTCCCCCACCATTTATGGCGAGTACCTCTTTATTTTTATGCAATCTTGAGGAGGATAACATATGCTTGTTGATGTAAGTTCATCATTCGGATGAGTCCCTCAGAATATGTTTAACGAACCCTAAGAAGGAGTAGTTCGGTCCCATGTGGGTCTTTCAATGTTTGTTTAACGAGTCCAAAGATAGAAAACTCGAGGGTTTTTCATATTTATAGAGTCTAAAAAACACATTAAAGAGAACTCTCTCAGTTCCTTTTTCGTAAAGTAATTCGACGAGACCAAAAAAGTGATAAACTATCACCCATCGAATGTTTTCTTCAAACACTTTTACGAGCGTGAAAAGAACAAGGTCGCTCAACAATCTTTTCATTTTTATGGAGTGTGAAAAGATTTTAAAGGATACTCCATGGGTTCCTCTTTTCGTGTTTCCATGACGAGTACGAAAAAATGACAAAATTATACTCGGTTATGTTCTCATTGATTTTCGAGCATGAGAACGAACAAAGACTAGGCTCGAGGTTTTTCTAAAAAACCCTAAAAAGTACTGGTATATGAAACAAACAAAAAAGTGAATCAAGAAAAATCATTCATACGACATTGTTCAGGGTCTTAGTCTTCACATCTGGAAGAAACAACAGACTCACACAACCATTAGACCATTAGGTTATGATAAATGCATTAAAATAATATAAAATATTATAAGAAAAAACAAAAATGAAATAAAAAGGGGGTAAGACCTCTTATTGTTATTTCATTTGCATTTCATCCAAAACTTGTCTAGAAACCCTATTTTTACCTCATATTTCGATTGTCTATTGCGAGAATCACGGACGATCATTCATCAAATGGTCTCCATCAACATGGTAAGCTCATCATCCTCTTCTTTTTCAATGGATTGAAATTCATTTATTTTGGTTTAAAGGTAGTTTTTGGATGAGTTTTTGGGCCGATAGGCTCACGCTGGGGCCGTCGCAGGTGACTAGTATCGGGACCTACGAAAATCAATGATTTCCGCAGGTGCCCTATGTCTCACCTACGAAAACCCCACACTGTACTAAAAACTCATCTGCGGCGGCCGAAAACCCAAAACATTATGCATGTGTTTTCCCAAAAAAGAATTTCAAAATCAATGATTGAAGATGCTAACTTCCTTTCCCCGTCTCCACGAAGGTATTTGATTTCCAAAATGTTGGAATGGAGAGAACGGGAACACGAGGATGATGAATTTATGGCCTTAAATGACCCAGGCACCATCAATGCCCTTCGATAGTGCAGATTGTTAAAAAAAATTCAAATCCAGGGCATGAGAGCCCAAATGAGGTTACTAGAATACTTGGTCCACATGTAGGACGTAGACCAGCAGGTGTTTCATGTAGGTGTCCATGTTATTTCTTTGGACATCGAAGACATTTACTTCTTGATGGGGTTATCCTATCGTGGAGCACATGTGACCTTAATAGGGGGTCGAGGTGGTGGCCTACCGATGAGTGAATACATCCATCGGTACTATAAACCTGAGGCCAAGAGATGCAAAGGTAAGGTAGCCATCAAAGGTGTTCGGGATTTAACTCTGTGGACCATCCTTTTTACCATTGTGTGCATGGCAGGAAGTGCATCTCTGCACATGGCCCTCCAAATTTATTTTCAGTATGTCGTGGAATGCACAGAACCTCATGTGTTCAACTGGTGTGATGGTCTTCTTCACAGTATGAAGACACAGTTAACCAAAAGCAAGAACGGGGACCTGAAGAAATCCGGGTATGGATCCATTTTGGTGTCTTTCTTTCTAGAAAGAGTCCCTCATTTACATCTATAGGTAGAGTGGGGTATACCAGTGCCACGAGATCCGCGGATGAAGTGATGGTGCGATCTCATGACCCGGCATGTAGCGGGCCCCATTATTAAATATAATGATGCAGTCTTTGACCGGTTGAGGCCATAGATATTGATGATAGATGATTATGTGTATGTCAGCCTGGAATTTTTCAATGACCCTGATTTGGTTCTACCTAAGGGTTTTCAGTGGGGGGACCTAGGTAAGAAAAACATTTTGTTTTTATGGTGTTTTTGTGAAATTTTAGAATATAAGATGTTTTTTTTATATATATATGCTCTCTATACAATGACTAATCAAACATTTTGACCATGCATATGTAGGGCCACACCGACCTCCAGGAAATTCCCCCATTCATAGGTGAGGGGAAGCAGTGGTAGTAACAAGATGGGACGCTGACGATTATGAAGCGGTCAGGCAGAATCTAGAGGGTTTGATAGCAGACATCCCAAATATATCGATCAACGAGATTCTGAGGTGTTATCAGTGCGACACCGTAGGCGTGTCTGGTTCACTCAGTCGATTACTTCGTAGAGTAGCATGGGCAGTAGTATGCTACTGTGAGTAGCATTCATGATGTTATTTTGTAGAAGCTGTGGAATTCATATTTTGATATTTTGGTCTTTTGGATGGAAAACACCTTTTTGTAAAAAAATTTATCGTTATATATATATATATATATATATATATATATATATATACACACACACACGAGGCTTCTACTAGCTTACTTTTCTTTATATACAACATGTGATGTGTGATTGGATTTATAAATGTCTCAAATTTCTGTCTAACACATAATTATCTAATGTAACGATTAACGTATTTAGACATCTAGGAATGTGTTGATACTCAATATAATCAAAATAACATTCCAAGAGGCGAATTCGCAAATATACCCATAACAATGTAGGACTTCGAATAGCATAGACATTACTAAGTTGTAGTACTACTAGTTGTAAATCAAGTTGTACAACCAGGTGATGGATTCCAAGTGAAATAGAATCAGTCAATAATTCAATGATTGTGCTATATTATGCGATGTTGTTAGTTGCATGACCAAGGCAAACACCTTGTAGACTGATTAACTCATCTGTAGGTGCATAGATTTCCCAAGCAATGGATGCTAAGTTTTGAGTACTACGGCTAGTGCCATCAGCAAAGCCAATGTGGGGTAGCGGAGACACCAACATATAGAAACCAAGCACAACGCAAGGTAATCCGCTAGGGGTTGAAACCAAATAATAAAAAAACACAAGAGTAGCACACAAAAGTATGATACAATAAAAATACAAGCACTCATGCAAAGATAACCTAGGCATAGTACTTCTTCAAGTAAAGCTCATTTATGGGTTCACTCAAAGGAATACCATCATGATCGAATAACTCATAGGCACCTTTCTCCAACACTCATTTGATGACATAAGGGACATGCCACATAGCCTCAAATTTTTTGGCCCCTAGTAAATCACGATCTTGTTCATAGAGAAGAACTAGATCACCTTTAGAGAAAACATGTGGTTTAACATGCTTGTCATATTGGGCTTTCACACATTTCTTCTGGGTTTCAATAACCAAGGTGGCATCACGACAAGTTTTGTCTAATCGCATTAGATAAAATAGACGTTCTTCTTCGATAGAGGTGTTGGGGAGAAGTTCAACAACTAGCTTCAATGACAGTATCTCACATTCAATCGGTAGAACAACTTCGATACTATACACTAGCTGAAAAGGTGTAAATCCCGTGGCAGACTTCACAAATGTCTGATAGGCCCACAATGCTGAAAACAACATTGTGTGCCAACTTGTCTTGTGAATTCCTATTATCCATCGAAGCATGGTGATAAGAACCGTGTTTATTGCTTCAACTTGGCCATTGGCCTGTGGATAGTAGGGGGTTGAGTTTTCATGTCAAAGACCCAACTTTTTGGTAAGCTCGGACATCATGAAATTTTGGAAATGGCTACCGTGATCGGTGACGATAGCTTGTGGGATTCTGAATCGTGTGATGATATGATTGAATATGAATAGGGTTGTAGTTTTTCTGGTATTATCGAATGTAGGCATCGCCTCGGCCCATTTTTTGAAATAATCCATGGCTATGATGATGTATCCATGCGCCCGAACCGAGTGAGGGTTACATGTCATGAAATCAATGCCCCACTTTGCGAAAGGTCCAACAGAAACTATAGGGTGTAAAGGAGTAGTATGATATTGTATCTTGTTGTTTTATGTTTGAAAAGCATGGCATTTTTGGACAGCAATAATATAGTCTTTGAATAAAGAAGGCCAAAAATGCCCTTCTCGTAAGATATTTTGGGCAGTAGCATACCCAGACATGTGACCACCATATGCTCCATAATGGCATTCATTTAAAGCTTTCCCAACCTCATCATCGGTGAGACATCATCAAAAAATGGAGTTAACCCCACGGTGATAAAGAGTGTCATCGAGGATGATATATTGACGAGTTTGGTAACGTATACGATGACGTTCAGCGGTAGACAAATCGGGTCAGAAAGTCTGAGTCTGGAGATAAACAATGATATCTCCATACCAAAGGTCATCGAAACTGATCAGAAAGAGGGATTCGTCAGGTAAAGAATCCTCTACTACATTTTATGTCTCAGTGCAGGGAAGGTCACATATCAGTTCGGCAAACACCAAGGATTTCTTAGACTTAGTGCGTTCTAAATCTAAGTCAAACTCCTGGAGAATCACTATCCATTTGGAGTATTTTCCCCCTAGCAATTGGCATGTAAGAATGTGTTGCATAGGGTTGCAATCGGAAATTACAGTGGTCTTGCGTAATAGGATATAGTGACGGAAACGTTGGATAGCTTGAAAATATTCCAAGGCTAGTTTTTCAACATGTAAGTATTTGTCTTCGGTAGTCTTGAGACTCCGACTCAAATAATAAATGACATTTTTGTCGTGTAAATCATCTTCTTGGACTAGAACCATGGCAATGGTAGAGTCCAAAGAAGTGAGATAAAGGAAATAATCTCGACTATAATCGGGTGGGAAAAGTAGTGGGGTACGGGTTAAAGTCAGTTTCAAAGCTTCAAAATCTTTGTTGGCAGTGGTATCCCATACGAATTCAGAACCTTTCTTCAGCAGCCGAGTAAATCTGAGTGTTAACTCAGCGTAGTTTGGGATGAAACGACATTAAAAAAAATCCTTCCCTTGCGAACTTTGAAGCTGGCGGAGTGAGGAAGGAGGAGGGAAATTGAGGATTGCCTCGACCTTCAAAGGATCTACCTTGATCCCCTGACGTGAAACAATAAATCCTAGAGGTCGACAGGACTCCACACAGAAGACATATTTGTGTGGGTTTAAGCATATACGATAGAACCGACAATGAAGGAAAATGGCTTGGAGGTGTGTCGGATGGTCACTATGATGCATGGAATGTGTTGGTAGGTCATCTAGATATGGTTGTACAATGTTCTTGATATCATGACAAGCGTAAGACATGGAACGTTAAAAATTTGCACCGGCGTTCTTTAAACCAAAGGGTAGTTTCTGGTAGGCAAAGGTGCCCCAAGGACAATTGAAAGCGGTTTTGTGTTGATCTACGGGTAATATGTTGATTTTATTATATCCAGAGAAACCATCCATAAAAGAGAAGATTTCACTTTCGGCATAATCATCAACGATATGGTCAACGAAGGGGGTGGGAAAGTTGTCCTTAGGACAATCTTTGTTGATATCCTTATAATCAATGCAAACATAGATCGTACCTTGTTTCTTGTTAACCAGAACTAGATTGGATACCCAATTAGTTAAAGCCACAGGATAAATAAAGCCATCTTTAAGAAGTTTTTCAACCTTAAGCTTGATAGTAGCTTCTTTACGAGGTTGGACCGGGTAAAGTCTCTGCCGGATGGGTTTAGCGCCTGGGTATGTCCTAATTTTGTGTACAACAATATCGGGATCAATACCCGTCATCTCTTCATAGATACATGTGAATATGTCATGAAACTCCTAAAAAAGGGACTTATATGTGACAACCTCATCGGTGGATCATGAAGCTCCGATGTCAACATTTTTGACAACTCCAGGTTTAATGGATATGTCGAGGGGGATGGTGGGTGAAATGTTACTCAAGTTCTCTTCATATAACACATCGTGTGTAGACTCAGGAATAGAAGAGACTACAACAATGGTCGATGGAGTCGAGATCCATTGGTAACTCTCTAAGGTGTGCTGCTCCAAGAAGAGGATGGAACGATGATGCCCATCATCCCATAGGGTGTCTTCCATGGACATAACCGACATGATCATCTCGTCCGTAGGAAAAATAATGTGGAATGGATCAAGGGATGAATCACCAAGAGAGGGAGTAGAATGGTTTGTCAATTGAATGGCTTGATAAGCGGATTCAACCAGACTTAAAGGCATCTGGTCACCATAGCAAAGATAATCACCAGGTGCGGGTACTATCTACGGGTCAGAAGACGGGGGGGGTTTCACGAACGAAGGTGGAAATCATGTTGATAGAGGAAACCAAAGAAGTTGGAACATCGAGTGGTGGGATTGGGAATGTACCCATCAAAGTTGAATCTTTTAGTAGACCCACACTGACATTCTCGTACCCAGGGGGTGTCTTTGAAATGAAGTGTATGTTTCTAGTACGAGCATCAAAGTTAAAAAAGGCCA
>SNQJ01S0183425.1:17252-36252 GCA_010110895.2 Picea sitchensis | reverse complement strand
AGTTTTTGCAATAGCGCATTCCTGTCGGTTTCCACAACTATCTCTGTCCAAGAATGTCAATTGCGAATTGCACCCAGTAACATTCTGGTACCAGGCCTTGTGGAAGCATAAGGCTTCCCACTATTTTTATGAGTTTTTTAATGCCTTCCTCTCTGTTTTCAAAGTTTTGTTGTTAGGAGAAGATGCTCCCTGCATATCTGAACAGATAACTAGTTTTTTTGGACAAGAAGGGGACACTCAAACTTTTGTATAATTACACCATGATAAGAATTTTTGGCTCCACAGAACAACCTACTCTCCTTCCATGTCACATTACGGACATAATGTTTGTTTCAGAAGTAGCACATCAATACAACTACTGGTTCCATATGTTCCAAAAGAAGAAAAAAAAATAGTTCATTCCTCTGCCTTGGAAAGTAGGGGAGTTCGTGTTGAAAAATGTCAAAAAAATTGACGATTCCACAGCACATTCTAGCATCTCCAACCTGAGATATGCTGAAATCATAAGAGGGTTTGACCCCTATAATAGTTTTTGACAAAATTTACAAACAGTTGGCCTCAACGATTGTTTTTTAAATAAACACCTGCCCAAAAATAGAGACAGTGGCGACAAAGGTCCTGCCTCTGATGCCGATGACATGGACACAGTGCAACATTGCACTAAATTGAACACACAACAAGGGAAAGGCCTGAGTGACAAGAGTGTTCAATCCGCAAATACCACTCCAAAAAGTACGACATCTTGGAGTATTACTCCAACGACCCACCACAACAACAAAGAAACTCAGAGTTCTTCAAACGAAGGAGAAGATAACGACCCTCCTCATTCTAAAATTGATAGTTCTCACAAGCTTCCAGTGGAGAAGAAGATAATTTTTTTTTTGGGGCAGGCAGAAGAGCCGGAAATTCAGAGTGAGAACATGGAACTTGACACTGATCTGGATAGCATGATCTGCTTCCTTGATCAGCCCTGAGACGCCATCCACCATAGCCATCCAATGGACATATTTGCCACCAAAATTTTTGACGAAGATGAATCCTTCGTGTTTCGAAGCATTGTTTTTGATTGCCAGTCCAAAAAATTGATAATTGAGAAAAAAGATGTTAAAAATAAGAAAGGAAAATCTTGTTCAGGGGTTCACGTTGCGAACATGTGGCCGTCCCAAATCTGTCAACTTCACACCATGAGCAGAGAAGCACTTCATGATTCCATTGGAGGCATGGAGATCGAGAATGCTAGACTGAAGAATCGGGTCAAGGAATTGGAAGATGTTTTCATTCCTATGTCATTGCTTGTCAATCCTTTGGCAATAGCCATGCCTGGCACCCCTGCACCCATTGTAAAAGCAGCCTGTAAAGGATATGTGGAGAATAATATAAAAAAAAGAATGGAACTAGTTACCGAGGCGTGGAAAATATCACAAACTATCACTTCCCTTGGAACCAGGGCACATAGTTTGCTCGAGATTTTCTCGACCGAGTTAAAAAATGAAGAAAATTTCTTTTTAAAAATGATCATTCCTTTTGGCAAGATTGTCAACAATATGACATAAACAAAAAGAAGAGAAGAAGATCTTCCATCCAAAAATTGGATCGGTCAATTGAATGCATGTTGGAAAGAAAAAATGAAGAACCCACATCTCATTGTTCAGTCATGTGAACAAGCCATATCAAAGAAAGATAAATTATTCACAAGGCTGTCAAATATAGACTTAGACGGGAAAACCAACGACTTCCAATACCACGACTTAATCACAAACTCCTTGCCCTTAACCAGGAAAGAGTTCGATAGACAGGTTACTATGTTTAAGGCCTTGTCTTTGGAATTTTTTTACAACATCCTTCAATTTGATCAAGCTCACGTCCACGACTGGCTAGTCAAATATGCAATACAGAATGAGGAAATTCATCAGGCTCTCTGTAATCTTTATATCGACTTTCGATAATTAGAAAACAATCTTTTCAACATAGAAATATGGAATGAGATCAACATCGCCCCAATGAGAAGCTACATTGAAGAATGGATCGAAAGGCAATTGAAACAGGTTGCCGATGAAAAGCAACAGGCAGTTGCCAGCATTCCAACAGTCATCGAGGACATCCTCGAAACCACATTGGTTGACGACATCAATGAAATGACAATCACAAGAAAATAGCCAAAGGGCTCAGATGTATCCTCACTGTAAGTTTACTGATCACATCCTTCTTTGTTTATCAACCCACTTATTCCAATTTCTTAAATAGAGATGTATAGGCAAACACTTATACCTTTCCATTTAATTTTTTTTGCAGGTATTGCACTCTATCTTCTTTCCACAATCCCATTTCTTGTACATATTTCTGTAATGGTCCGCAGGAGCCCCAATCCCAGTCTACATGACAAACACATTGAAATTCTGGTTTATATGTAACATACTTTAATTTCTTTGTATATTTAAAAATTTCCAGTAGTATGTAACAAACTTTTATTTTTGGACATATTTCAAATAAAAATGCATTTAAATTTTTATATGTTACAAACTTTATTCTTATCTTTCACTAGTTTGTATCACAAATGCATTTAATTTTTAATATGTTACATATTTTTATTCTTATCTTTCACCAGTCTGTATGACAATTGCATTTAGTTTTTATACCCCATGTTCACAAATGCATTTAAATTTTTATATTTCTTCTCCTTTTAATTTTATGTCTTCATATATTTTTATCTTTCACCAGTCCATATGGAAAATGCATTTAAATTTCCAAATTTATTCTTCCACTATCAACAAATTTGTAGTTTGTTATATACTTTCAAAAAATAGATGGTGCTTTGCCAACCAAGCGTCATTTACTTTTGCCCCATGTTCTGTGATACACATATTGCACACAACATTTTCGTGATATACATTTTGCACCCAACATTTCGTTTCATTTACAATTCGACCCCATTTTCCACATTTTTCTTTCTAACCTCGTTGGCAGGGACTACGTTGCCACACAACCTTGTTTTACTATACAATTCTCGTATATATGGTAATCATAAAATATGTACATACCTAGGATCTAATTAGTCTAAGGTATTCAAACTTTCATTCATTCGATAAAGTGGGAATTTTTTTTAATTAATTAACTAGTTTAATTAATTTGGAAGGTAAAAGTAAATATTAATTGTGATATACAAGTTTACACAATCTCAATTATAAAGACCCCAAACACATGAATTCAAGGATTATTCATTTAATATGACCATTCCAAAATGTCATAATAAGAAATACAATATTTAATATATCGTATTATATTCCAGGACCTTATTAAGGTGGGGAAACGAATAATTCTTTAATTCCAATTTAATGGGCCCAAGGCTCAACTCCACCAAAGATAAAGTCTTTGACAACAACCATAACTACACAAGGAATTTAGGGAAGTTGTGAGTGCATTGACTAGAGATAACATAGAAGGATACAAAAAGTAAAAGTAGAAGTAATGGTAATCTATAGTAGAAGTGCTGAGTTTACTTAACTTAAGTCCACAGTGGCGTGGGACTCGCGAGTGGAGAGCGGGAAGGCGATTGTTCAAATTTTGAGAGTGTGGGAACCATAGTTGCAGGTTCCATGGCAAAGGCAGAACATATATGGGGAGATTGTACACTTACCACGTTGGCTCTTATGAATATTTGAGCTAGAGTCTTGAAGGATGGAAGGGGTCCGTTTGTTTGAGCGAGAAGGAGAAATGAATTATGGTGAGTGGGATGGATTTTGGTGAACTACACTTGGCGATGATGGAGAGGGTATAAGGAGTTGGAGCACTATTATAACTGCTTCACTTCAAGTTTAATCCAGAGAGATTTCTTGTTTATTGCTTAGTGTAGATTCATAGGAGTAATACACCTAGCAGTCTCTCTGACTACAGAACTGGATTTTTTGTCTTGTCACATAAAACATACTTCCCGAATCCTAGAATGCCCTATCATTGACGAGACCTCTCTGCTCTGATTCTTAACTTCTATTAACAGTGGAGCTTCCTGTGGCTTCCAAGTGCTCCTTCTAATGGAAAGTGAAGTCAGCGCACTCATGAGTGAGGCTGACGAGGAGCATTGGGAGAGAGCAGGGTTATTATCATCGGTGGATGCGTTTAACGGATTTAATAACTCAAACTGTCACCCTGTTGAGTGTATCAATGATGATTTGATTGCGAGATCCTCACCTTGTACTATACCAAATGAGCCTCGTCCATTGCACCGACATGTAAACTCTCCAGAGACTTGTTTTCGAAAGACATTGCAGAGCTTCCAGTTGGGTCTTCTATGTTTTCCCGACCTGATGAGAACTCGCAGGGGTTAGGAGGGTTGTCGAAGGGTAGTTTGGAGGTAGCAAAGTCTGTTAAAGGTTTTGAGGATGTTAGAGGTGGATGGATTGAGAATAGGAGTCATGTTAAGCACACAATGAAGGTGTGGAAACCAAAAAGAATGAAACAAAAGTTGGTTATGGGTATGGACATAGGCCTTGAAGAATCCTGCAATCTGGTGTTATGTGCCTTAGTTGGGAGAAGGGATTATTGTTCGTGTTGTGTCACTTCTCTTGATGAGTGGGTGCTTAAGAAATGGTTTCCCTTGCTAGGATACTCCTTGGAGGTGCTCTCATTGCCGAGAGGTTGGATGGGCTTTGTTTTCAAGTGTCTAGAGGATTCCGAATTGGTTCTGAATAATTTTTGGAGTTTCAATGGTGGGAGCTTAATGTTGAAAAGGTGGCATCTAAGCTTTAATCGAGTGACAAAATATTTTATCTTTTGACATATTTGTGTGCTCCTCCCGAGTCTCCCATTACATATGTGGAACTTAAAATCTTTGGAGGTGGTTGGGAATGCCATTGGGCATTTTTTAAAAATAGATGAGGGGACTTCTGGAAGTTCTAGAGATTGAATGGCGGGGTCTCTTGTTTTTACAACGATTGGACTATTTGGGTCTTCCATTCTGTTGTACACTCTGCAGGAGGACCGATCATTTGAAAAAGGAGTGCACAAACACCTATGTCTCTCTGCCTAATGATGATACAATGGATGACTTACATGGTGACAGTGTCACTCTGCTGGAGAATGCTCAAGATCCACTGGATTATCCAGGACTTTTCTCTGAGGAAAGTCCTGCAACGCTCGACCCTACTTTTGTTGGTAGGTTGAAACATTTTTGTCCTAAACTTTACTTTTTTTATTGGCTTAGGAGCACGACCATTTAAATTCTATCCTCTTCCTGGACCAGACTCAAAGGATGGTTCTAGAATCAGATAAGACAATTTTCATTGATCCTGAGAAAACTGCTTTGGGCGGGGAGATAACCCTGAGTCCTTGTGAGGTTTCACCTACCAATAGGGTATCTACCATTCCTTTCAGTCATAATGGGATTGAGGTTGATTCTTTTACTACTCCAGGTTTTAGTGAATCGTCTCTCAGTGAATCTGCTTTGGATAGAATTATTACAGATTTAATTCCTTTAATTAACAGGGATTCTAACGCTTTACCGATACCAACCTTTTTGGGCTCTCTTCCTATGGATAGGTCGTCAGCTTTAGGGACTTCTAAGGATAGTCAAGGGAAGGGGTCCCATATTGTTTCTGATCCTGCGTGGTCAAGGGGTTTGGGGTTCAAAGTCTCGCCAATTAAAATACGAAGTGCACATAGGAAGGCATGGTCTACCAATACCACTTCAGTTACAATACCTAATACTTTCACTGATCTTGGGGCGCTTAGAGGCATGAACGCCCTGGATAGGGATAAATAATGATCCTCCTTTCCCTTAACATCAGAGGGGTAGGAGGACCCCTGAAACAAGCATCCCTTCGTAGAATCTTGTCTAAAATTTCTCCTAACATTATCTTCTTGCAAGAAACTATGGTGGTTGTGGAAAAGGAAAGGTTATTTATGAATAACCTCAGGCGCAACTGGATGATTTGTGTTGTTAGTGTCATGGGGACATTTGGTGGACTACTAGCTTCTTGGGATCCAACGTTTTTTTCTCTAGACCCCTATCTAAGAAGCGATGGTATTTTTTTGTCAGGACACTCTCTAATGGACAACAAAAATATTTCACTTCTGAATGTTTACGTACCCTGTCAGGACCGAAAAAAATTATGGGAATCTGTGGATGCTACATGTATTTTAGCTCATAGGGATTTAATTATTGCTGGAGATATGAATTTCACTACTTCTTCTATGGAGGTTTGGGGGCATTCAACACTGCAAAACACTTTGGCAGGTTTTTTTAAATCGCTCTTTATAAAAAACAATCTAGTGGATGTTCCCCCTGTAGAGATTGTACCTACATGGCGGAATGGCTGGTCCGGGGATGACAATATAGAAAAAGGTATCGACTGGATATATGTAGTGAAGGATCTCATCGCCTCTACTTTGAGGTATATGACTTGGGTATAAGTTCCATTCCTGTCTGATCATGCTTCAATTTTCCTTGAGTTTAGTGTGGGGATTCTATTAGTTGCTTATCCCTTCAAATTAAATCCTGTATGGATTGGTGAGGATTCCTTTGTGGGGATGGTTAAGGATGTTTGGAAATATCCGTGTCTACATCATATTAAAGGTGCTCAATAGAGACAGGTTGGGAAACTCTCTTCTTTAAAATCTCATGTTAAATTGTGGGATAAGGAGAAGTGTCTTCGGGATATGTTAGACTTGGAGAAGATTGAAGAGGCACTTGCAATCAGTTCTGATCAATTGTTACAAGGAATTAGTTCTGATAACCATGCTCATACCTTGTACAATCTTGAGGTAGAGAGGAAGAAATTATTGTTGGCAGAGGAAGAAAGGTGGTGATGGAAGAGTAGGGCAATATGGATTAAAAGTGGTGATAAGAACACCAAGTTATTTCACCTTTTTGCTAGCTACATGCGGAATAAAAAATACATCTGGGAGATAAAGGATGACACAGGGGGCATACATATGGGGAAACAAGCCATCAAGGAAGAAACAATCAATTATTTCAAAACTTTCTTTAGTGATACAGGCTAGAACACTATTAAAGAACATATCAACTTTGTTAGGTTGTTCCCAAGCTTGGTGCATGAGGATGACTTAATTTTACTGGAAAAGGCCGTTTCAAAGGATGAAATTTATGCAATTCTAAGGGGATTTGCTAAGGAAAAAAGTCTCGGTCCAGATGGATGGACTATTGAGTTCTTCTTATCCTTTTTCGAGTTGGTTGGATAAGATTTATTAGATATAGTTGAAGAAACAAGAATTAGAGGGGGGGTTATCAATTCAATTAATTCAACTTTTTTGGCCTTGATTCCAAAAGTGAATAATCCCTCTTCATTTAGTGATTTTCATCCTATAACACTCTGCAATTTATGTTACAAGATAATTGCAAAAGTTATTGCAAAGAGATTAAGGCCAATTTTGTCCAGATCACTTTTAGAAGAGCAATTGGGTTTTCTTAAAGGAAGGCAAATTCTCGATGCTATTGGTATTTCCCAAGAGTGTTTACACAGTATTAAAAATAAAAAACTACAAGCCATAATTATGAAACTCGATTTAAAAAAGGCATATGATTGTACCAACTGGGATTTTCTAAGGTTAATTCTGCTACAACGTGGATTCAGTCTACCAACAACCAATTGGATTATGGCTTGTGTATCCTCTACAACTTATGCAATTTTGATCAATGGGGAGGCTTCTAATTTCTTCAAAAGCAGCAGAGGACTTAGACAGGCTTGTCCACTGTCACCCCTTCTTTTCATCTTGGTTATGGAAGGTCTTAGTCTTGCTCTAAAAAAATCACAAACTGCTGGCACTATTTAAGGGATTAAGGTCTCTAGATTGATTAAGGTTCTTCACCTGCTATTTGTTGATGATATTCTTATAATGACAAGAGTGTCCCCTGCTGAGTGGGAGAAAATACAATTTATTCTCCAAGTTTTCTGTCATGCCTCGGGCCTGGTGATAAATGCACAAAAGTTTGATTTCCTGCACTCAGGGGTCTCCCCGGAAACTCTTCGGTCTATTCAAGACATTCTCCTTTTCTCTTGTAAAGAACTTGATTTGGGATTTAAATATCTAGGGTATGTGCTTAAACCAGATAGTTATAAAACATAGGATTGGCAATGGCTTATTGACAAGTTTGAGGCTGGGATAAGTCACAGGTGTAATAGATGGTTGTCCCTTGGGGGATGCTTTGTATTGATAAAGGCAGTCTTAGAGAGCCAACCTGTCTACTAGATGGCCCTTGCCCATATTCAGATTTTTGTTCTACACATGATTCACAAGACGAGCTTCTCTTTCCTCTAGCCAGGAAACAAATTTAAGCGAAGTTCTCACTTATGCAGTTGGATATCCATAACAAGACCCAAACATTATGGAGGTTGGGGCCTTCAGAATATTTTCATTTTCTACAGAGCCTTGGCATCAAACACCTTGTGGAGAGCATTGATGAACCCGGGTATTTGGAAAAGGGTGATAAAGGACAAATATCTCCCACATGGAACATTCCTGACATGGTTGCGATCAGTGAATGCAGTCTCTTACTATGGATCTCAGACATGGAAAAATATTCGAAATACACTGCCTATTATTCTTCAGTGGATGGCATGGAAGCCAAGTTCGGGACACTCAATATTAGTTAGGAAAGACACTATCTTAGGCTTTGGACATGACTCCTTCTTGATGCATGAACTGGTGAATAGACTTAATCAAAGGGACATACACCTATTATATTGAGCGAGTTGGGTTATGACAAGGGGCATAATAGGTACAAGTTGGATTAGTAGTGATGAGTTGGGTCTGGATGAGAATCTTGCAGTGGAATGGGATAACTTCAGGTAGAGCTTGATCGATTCTGGTATATCTTTAGTGGATAGACAAGATGAGTCGATTTGGACAAGGGGTGATATGTCTGGCAAAATTTCCGTAAATAATGTTTATGAAGCCTTGTCTAATAAACTATGGAGATTCAAACTAGGGGGTTGGAGGAGAAAAATCTAGAAGTGGGATTTCCCTTTGAAGATAAAGCTATTTGTTTGGCTTTTAGCTGAAAACAAGATATTAACTAGGAAAAATTTGTAGAAGAGAGGATGGAAGGGGCCAGGTTTATGTTATTCGTGCAAAAATAAAAGAAAATCAACAAAACACATATTTGTAAATTGCTCCTTCACTATATCAGTTTGGGAGGAAGTGAAAAAGGCTTTAAATCTTTCTCATGGTTGGAACATCATATTGTTGAATGAATGTTTCCAAAACTGGGCAACTCAGAATTATAATTTACATTCTCTTCCTGCCTATATATGTTGGAACAATTGGTTAGACAGGAATAAGTCTATCTTTGAGGAAAGGCCTCCTTCATTGCAGAGAATTGTTTATCTTACCCAAGGAGCTTTGGGAAAAATGGGGAAAATTCATAAAGTTTGTATTCCTAAGTTTACTCCTACAATTCTTCCTGTAGATAAAACTCTTTCTTGGTTTGATGGGGCTACACAACATAATGGTTTACTTAGTGGTGCTGGTGGTGTCATAAAGTTTGATGATCATAAAGAGTATAGATGGACCTTAAACTGTGGAAAAGGAACAAATTCCATAACAGAGCTCATGGGAGCTTGGGCTACTTTAACTCTTGTCGCTAGACTCACAGTGTATTATTTACATGTTTTGGGGGATTCCAAGATCATCATCGATTGGATTAACCAAAAAGGAGCACTAAAGGTGGAAAATCTGGATGGCTGGAAGGACAGAATTGTTGAACTCATCCCTCATTTTAGGTCTATCTCCTTTGCGCACATATATAGGGAAGAAAACAAAGAAGCCGATTGCCTTTCCAAAAAGGCTCTTTACAATAGCCAAGGGAGAATTGCCTATAGTAAATGGGTTGATGGCCATGAGGGCCCTATACTCTTTATAAATATGTATTGATTATCTCAGAGACTTTCTTTTCCCTTGTTCTTTTTGGGACCAAATTTTGTTTTATTTTGTTATCCTCTTGGATAGAGGATCATAGCCCTGATCTTAGTATTTTTTGTCAGTTTGCTGAAGATGATGGTACTTGGCAAGATTTTTGTCCTTATCTCGACTATATGTCTGCATTCTATGTAATGGGCTTGCCCAAAAAAGGGACGTCTATGTTAGTGATGTTTTGATATTGTAAAAAGATTATATTATTATCAACATAATGTGGAATTTTCAGTGGAAAAAAAAAGTCCACAATGGCATTTAAATTAAGATCTACTGACTATTAAGGTGGTCCTCAAATTTATCTTGGATTAAAATACATTTGTGTAAAATCATTAGAGATCTCGAAATAGAAGGAAAAGAAACAAAGAGGGTTGAAATTTGGTTATATGTTAGATAGTGGTCCAAGGTTGTAGTGTGATCACTACTCTTAAAAGGAAACCCATAGCATCCCTAGTTCCTCGAAGGTATCTATAAGAGATTTCAAACACCAACCCTTATGTTGGTTTCTTACATTGTTTCTTTGGTGTAAGGGTTAGGCGAGAAACAAAGTGTACATGCCAAAAATTTTCAAAACTGGAACCAAGAAGGTGTCATGGACTTGATAGAAACTAGGTATGCAAGCACGGGACAGTTGAGGAAGCCTTAAAACTATAGTATTGTTTCTTCAAATCATAGTCTCGTGTGGTACAAAATTTCTCAATTCTCCATCTAAGTAGTTGATAGCATATTTTCCATTCATAAAAGATGAGAAAAATAACCCAGTAAGGGTGCAAACTTGAGCAGAAAATACCTTTGGCTCAGATCGATAAAAATTAAGATAAGTTGGATAAGCGCATCATATCCAAGAGATCAAAAATATCACTCACACTACTCTTCCTACAAGAGAATGGATATTAACATGAAAAACTCTTAATAAGGGCCATCAAAACTTGTAAGGTATTTAGGAAAAGCAAGATCTGGATTTACGAGTGGAATGAAATGAATAACATAATGAATACAATAACACAGAGATACGGAGAACAACAATAGATATCCAGTGAAAAATAACTTCTATTGAATAAATAAAATAGGTTGAAACTGTAAAACTGCAGAACTGGAAACAACTTGCTCAAATGGTGGTAGCTATATATGAGAAGAGATGTGGTTGCTACGTGTATCTGTCTAAGAAAAATGATTAAAATGAGGTTCTAGAGTCATTTTTAACATTACTCATGAATTCCAAAACCCTAGACATCCAAAAACCTAACCCTAGGAGGTGAAGCACCAAAATTTATGTGGGCCCCGATGGGTAAGTTGGTACCTCAACTTCCCGGGGTCGTAACTTTTGCACACGACCTCCGTTTTAGGCGTGTGATAGCCCATTGGAAAGGTATTTTTGAGAACTACACATTATGTCCTCAAACTCTAACTTTGTATATAGTTTAACTATGGAAAACCAAAAAAGACATTGTTTAGGGCCCCAAAATGGCCCTGGAAGTACAAAAAGATGTACTGACATGAAAACTTCCAAAATAAGCCAGTTGGAATAGGTGGGAAACCACTAGTATCCACTTGGATGTTGTGTAGAGATTTAGGATAGCCCCAAAAGTGTATAACCCACAATTACAAAGAAGTGTCATCATTACATAGAAACGTGTTGAACTAAAAAATGTCAAGAGGAGATAGTTGGAATAGGTGGGTGGCCACCAATATCCACCTAGATCAGTCCTCCCCAATTACGAAGAAATGGTCTCCATTTCTTCGAGTGCCCTCATCAAGTGAGGAAATTTCTGCTGAATTTCACCCTGGGTGAGCCACTTTCCTTGGTGCAGGAGCTGCCCTTCCTTGACAACCCGATAAAGCTGGATCCTCTATTGGCAAGTGCCCTTGACCAGTGTGTCCACTATTTGATCAGTGGATGCTTGTTCCATGCAGTCAAGATTGAGCTCTATTGGTTTCAATGGTTCTACGATCTCCTAGGTGTCCAATAATGGTGGAAAATATGGTCGGAGGAGGTCCACATTGAACACTAGGTGCAAGCCAAGGAAGGGGGGAGTGTTGAGCTCAAAATAATTGGCACCCACAACCTTGGTGATAGTGTAAGGCCCATAACGAAGTGGATAGAGATTTAAATGGGGCCCTATAAGGAACTCTTTTTGAAAATGTAGCCATACCTTGTCTCCCACCTGAAACTTATGCAATACCCAGTGTTGATCATAGCGTTGCCTGTACTTAGCATTGGATTTCTGCAAAATCTCATGGACCTGTTGGTGGATGTGTTGAATTCTCTCAATCAATCTGGTGGCTTTTTCGGCCTCAGAATGAACATGGAAATATTATATCTGTGTGGTTGCAATAGGTAGTGCAACATCAATGGGACCCAAGGGTTGGAAACCAACACCACGTGAAATGGGCTATGGATGATGGAGCTATGGAGAGCCCTATTGTAGTTGTGTTGAACATAGGGAAGATTCTCATCCCATGTACATGGATGCTTAGAGTTAGACATGCACAAAATGTGCACAATAATCTAATTGACGACCTCTGTTTGGCCATTGGTTTGAGGGTGGAAGGCAGTGGATTTAGTGAGATTGGTGTCCAAAAGTGACCAGAGACTTGACCAAAATGTGTTGAGGAACCTGTTATCCCGATCGGAGATGATGGTTTGTGGTATCCCAAAATGGACCCACATTCGTTCGAAGAATATCTTGGCAGTATCTGCCGCTGTGATGCTCTTCTTGGAGTCTATGAGAATGGCCATCTTTGAAAACTTATGAACCACCACAAATACACAATCATTGCCTTTCTTGGTGGATGGAAGGCCAGAGATGTAATCCATCGATATGGATTCCCAAGGCCTATCGAGAGTAGGAAGAGGGGTGTATAAGCCTTGCTTCTTGATGACTAGCTTGGAAATGGCACATGTAGTGCATGATATGATATACTTCTTGACGCCATGTTGAAGTTTTGGCCAATAAAAATGTTTCTGTAGAACGACCACAATTTTCTCCAGGCCAAAATGTTTTTCCATCCGACTGTAGTGAGCCTCCGAAATCATATTTGCATGCTCGCTTGCAGGAACAAAGAGGTCGCCCAGATGGCATAACAGTCCATCCTGAAAGTGAAAATTGGTGACATTCATGACTGTACCCAAGAGCTGATAGGTGGTGGAAAAGTCAGGATATCTATGATAAAGTTAGGGCCACTTAGATGCTTCATGCCCACATGAATGAAGCACGATAGTGAGTGTAGCAACAAGAGGTCAACTGAGGCAGTCAACGACATGATTTTTTCTTGTTGTCTTATACTTGATGTTGATATGGAACTGTTGCAGGTATGTGGACTACTTTTGATGTCAATCATTCTACAACTTCCCCTGTGTCTGTATGAACTGTAGAGGCTTGTGATCAGTGTGGATGATTGTCTCCTTTTCCAGAATGTAATGTTTTCATTGAAGACAAACTTGCACAATGGAATACATTTCCTTATCATAGGTGGGGTATTTAGGATGGTATCTGAGAGTGTCTCACTATGGTATGCTACTAGATGACCATGTCGAGTGAGAACTACACCTACAAAATAGTCGGATGCATTAGTCTCAATCACAAATGATTGTTCTAGATCGGGTAAGGAGAGTATTGGAGCTAAGCACAAGTGACGCTTCATATCATCAAATGCTCGTTGTTGTGCCTTCTCCCATGTGAAAGTTTTCTTGGCAATGCCCTTGGTCACTTGGCTAAGGGACCATACAATATGGGAGAATCCCAACACAAACCATCGATAGAAGTTGGCAAGTCCCAAGAAGTTCTAAAGCTCGGTTAGTGTGGTCGGGGCTGTCTAGTCACGTATGACTTAGATCTTAGCTGGATCCGTATGTACCTCATACTCATAAAAAATGTAGCCCAAGTATTGGAACATGTTCATGCCAAAGGAACATTTTTTCAGGTTGGCATATAGATTGTGGTACCACAGAGTGCTCAAAACCTATTGAATATGCTGCATGTGCTCCTCCCAAGTTCTATTGAATATGAGGATTTCATCTAGATATATCGTCACAAAATAGTTGGTGAAGGATCTTAATACATCATCCATTAACCTCATGAAATTTGTTGGTGCATTTGTTAAGCCAAAGGGCATGACCAACCATTCGATGAGACCTCCTTTAGATTTGAAAGTTGTCTTCCATACATCAGTTGGTTCAATGGGAACTTGGTGGTATCTTGAATTTAGGTCAATCTTGCTAAATAACTTCTCCCACTTGAGCTGGTCAAGAAGGTCATCAATTCAGGTAATTGGGTACCGGTTCCTAATTGTGATTTTGTTTAATTCTCTGTAATCAATGAAGAGCCTCCGGGTCCCGTCTTTCTTCTGCACTAGTACAATCGGGCTTCTGCAAGGGGAGGAGTTGGGTTTGATGTGCCTGTTTTGAAGAAACTCTTGGATTTGATGCTTGATTTCATCATTTTCCATCACTGAGCGATGATAGACTGGTCCATTAGGAAGAGGTGCACCGAGGGTTATATCAATTGGATGTTTGACTTGGCAGTGCGTTGGTATCCTGGTGGGTGAGGAGAAGATATCTCTATACTCTTCCATGATCTCGTCCACTTACTTCTACTGCAAAGAGAGGCTCTGTGTAGAGGTCACAAATTTGGTGGTGACCTTCTTCTTACTATGAGCACGGATCACAAAGAATATGAACTTCCTGGTCTGTGAAATGACCTTACTTCATTGCTTAGCAGAGATTAAATAAATAGCGATAGGCAACGCTACCTCTAGTATCATGTACAATTGTCTACCCAAACTAATAATAACACTGTGGGGTCTAGACTCATACACATCATGTCACTTCCACAAATATGGTTGGCCTAAAATAACATCAGAAAATTCAAGGGGAGAAATATCACATAATACCTCATATTTGAAGGGCTTGATGTCGTAGGGAAAACAACATTGTTGGATAATGCGAAGATCCCTTCCTTGGCAAAGCCAGCCGATGGTGTAGGGCTACAGGTGTAGTGTCATCGACAGATCCAACTGCTTGACGACCTCTTTTGAGATCATGTTCTTCTGACTATCGTTATCGACAATGAAATGAAGTGGATCCCCCTTTACCCACATTTGAGAGTGAAAGAGGCATTCCACTTCCTATGGTTATTCTAGTTCTCTTGGTTGGACTTTGGTGGTGGAAATAGTGGCATTGGGTTCGGCATCGATAATCCACTTCCATCCTTCTAGATTTGATTTAGAGTCAAAATCTTCCTCTAACTTGAAATATTTCAGCTCAATCACCAGTGACTGCTTAGAGTGACATTCTTCAATGTTGTGCCAAGGGATTTTATGGTATTCACACCACTTTCCTGTGTCCTTCTTTGACTTCTCATTACCCTTCTTGGGTTCTAGCATGGACTGGTTGTCCTGAGAGTAGTCATATTTGCTCTATCCCTTGTTTTGTGGGTTGGGGTAGCCTCTTCCCTCCTTTGACTGTGAAGAGTTTTCATATCCAAACTCTCGTCTCTTCTGCTTAAATTTTTGCTCGATCTTGACAACATATCTATAAGACACACATAATGATGCAATGTCCAGAAAATCCATTTTTGTTTGAATGTATATATGTATATAGCCATGATATTTGAGCACCATATGTCATTTAGAGTCTTTGATACCCAATTTGGTGCGTAGGGTATGGAAAATATTGGTGAAATCTGGTACTGTCTGGTCCCTTTCTTGACACAACATGGTCCATCTTGTGTACTGGTCCTCGTAGCTTCCAATAGGGCAGTATTGTTCTTTAATGGCATCCCTAAATGAATCCCATGTCGGGGTGACTACAAATATTTCATATTCCTCTATAGAAATTTTCTCAAATTAAGTATCTCACCAGTCCTTAACGTGGGGGATGACCTTGAGGAGTGCAAAAGTAATCTTTTCCCTATCGAAAAAATTGTGGACCGAAAAATACCCTTCAAGGAGATTCAACCATTTATCTATAACATACACATCTATCAGTCCTTCAAATAATGAAATATCAAAAATTACTTGTACCTTGAAGGGGGTTGCATGGCCGCTTGATGAATATGCATCTCTTGTGGGTAGTTGCCGAAGGATCTGTGCAAAGTTGTCCATAATTTTGTTCCTTTGTCACGCAAAGGATTCCTTGAGAAACAGTTTAAAAGGATCTCCTGCTCCATCATCTTTCTTCTCGTCCACCATTAGTTGTGGTCGATCTAGGCATGGACGATATTGCAAAGGCTTGACTAGTTTGACTCCCAACATATTGTACCCAGATCTTGTCGCCGACATGCACGAAGAAAAATAAGATCATACCGCTCTGATACCACTGATCCAGACTTACAAGTGGAACAAAAAGAATAATAGATTGAATACAATAACACAGAGTTACATAGAACAACAACATATATCGAGTGACCAATAACTTCTATTGAATAAATAAAATATGTTGAAACTGTAAAACTGCATAACTGGAAACAACTTGCTCGAATGGTGGTAGCTATCTCTGAGAAGATATGTGGCTGCTACGCACATCCGTGTAAGAAGAATGATTACAATGAGGCTGCAGAGGGTTTTTTAACATTACTCATGAATTCCAAAACCCTATACATCCAAAAACCTAACCCTAGGAGGTGAAACACCAAAACTTATGTGGGCCCCGATGGGTAAGTTGGTACCTCAACTTCCCAGGGTCGTAACTTTTTCAGACGACCTTCGTTTTAGGCTTGTGATAGCCCGTTGGAAAGGCCTTTTCGAGAAATACACACTATGCCATCAAACTTCAACTTCTTCTATAGTTTGAATTTGACAAGCCAAAAAAACACTGTTTAGGGCCCCAAAATGACCCTCAAAGTACATAAAGATGTACTGACATGAAAACTTCCAAAATAATCCAGCTAGAATAGGTGGGTGGCCACCAGTAACCATCTGGATGTTGTGTAGAGCTTCAGGATAGCCCCGAAAGTGCATAACCCACAATTATAAAGAAATGTCATCATTATAGAGAAATGTGATGAACTAAAAACTGTCAAGAGGAGCCAATTGGAATAGGTGGGTGTCCACCAATATCCACTTGGATGAAAGCGCCTTCTCATCAGTAGGACATTCAACTTGTATGTAAATTTTTTAGAATGACTCTTAATAACTGTGACCTTTCATAAAATCAATAGTGAAATAATATGGCCATCAATATATCATGCTAAATTTAAAACCCAGAGAGCATTTAAGTGCATTAATGTATTATGTGCAATATTACTGTTATATCTCAAATATAAAATATCAAGTATGATGTGATCTTCCATGCCATTCTGAGAGAACAGATGAGAGACAAGTTTGCAAAAATAATGACCTTGTTCTCATTGTTCAACTCTTTCCTATCAACATCACATTCATTACCCCTTTAATTTTCCAAGAATGAAAGGGATACATGTTATGCAAACTCGTTGATGTAGGCTATTAATTTCCAAAGGTTCAATTTCAGTCTAGACTGGGATCAGGTTAAGAAAAAGATCACGTCTCAAGGGATAATCCGTCTAAAGGGAAATTGCTTTGGGAAACGATAACAACAATGTGTCTTATATCCAATCATTACAACACTCAACAACCTCATAATCAAGTAAAGGATAGACCCTTGGAAAGATAACAAATATAGAAACAATTTGGTCACACTAGGATTGCTGACTAGATTTTTTTCAAAATCATACGAATTACCGGAAGATTCATATCGATTTAATAGGATAACAGATCACACCTGTAGTTACCATAGAATACTCTTGGAATTCGACAAGGAAAGAAAGGATCCAGAGAAAAATGAAAAAAAAATCTGAACCCTTTTACATTCTGGTAGCCATATGGTTCACCATCACAAGATCAATTTATTAAATTTCGAGATTCCTTTGACGCTAAGTTAAATGATTAAATGATAGATAATGTGCATGTAGAATCTAATAAGTCGAATTAGTATTTCTTTAACTAGATTTAGTCGACACAAAAAATTATATAACTTAGCAAAATAAGAGGGTAAAAGGCCAAAATTTTTTGAGTGACACAAAAGCAACATACAAACTAATTCTATCCCACAATGTAATGATGATTTAATTACATATGTAATATGTCACCAATATCAATTATTTCATACATATTGATATACAAATCCATATATTATGAACTTTAAAATTGAATTTGTACAAGGAAATTTCTATAAAATAACTAAATGTTAAATACCATAACCAGTGGGAGAATGTTAATGATGTTGATCTTCGATCTCGAGACTTGCACTAAGTTCCTTCCATTCTCCTGCTAATCAAATGAACTCACCGGTACCTCCCAACCAACACTAAGGGTACTCTTCTTCCCCCTTATCCCCCCGAGCCGAAAAATGGGTCATGCACAGAGCTTCAAATCCAAAAACTGGCTCAAACTTGCCCTTATAAGGAGAGGCTTCCACCTCTTGCACAAACTTGCAACCAAACTCACACAAGTAAACTTAGCCAATAGAAATTTCAACAACATTTCATTCATCCAACATTAGGGTATCTCTCGTTCTTCCTTTCCTTTCTTTTATAACATATTTTGGTTTGACACTCGTCTTCTCATGCAATATTAATTATTTTTTAATAAATAATTTAAAGATTATTCACCCCCAACACATGTCACATTTTCTCCAAGTTGCACATGTTAAATCCTTTTAAATTTAAATAACTAATCATTTTCCCTCACACTCCTCTATTAGTTCCTAAATTTTCTCCTAGTTGTCCCTTAGTTCCTCAAGTTCTCTTTTATTGTGTCCCCTAACTAATTTACAGCTGGAGTTTGATTAGGACTCTTATCTTGGTTAGGATTTAGAGATTGATTATCTTAAGATACTACTCTATGTTGACAACCCATTTTCTCATGAATATATTTTCTTTTAATTAAAAATTCCTTTTTATTTATTTCATGCACACATTGTGCACATGCCTAGTTTTTTATTCCTATTCTCCTTTACTAAAGTTTATTTAGTTCAATTCCCTTAACCCATTTTATAAACTTGTTTAGTCAAAACATCTAGACTTAGACTTTTGGTTATGTTTTCTGGTTTATAACT
>SNQJ01S0183425.1:0-13408 GCA_010110895.2 Picea sitchensis | reverse complement strand
CCACCCATAAGGAATTGTCATTATTAATCAAGGATGTAGCGTGAGGGTAGAGAGTAAGCTATTTGGTCTCATATCCATTGGAAATTGTCATTGAACCAGATCTATAGCTGATAAAGGCATTTGCTGTGGCTAGCGAAGGCCTGCCCAAAATTAGAGGGTGACCCCCTAACTTTGTTTTAGGTTGTAATACCACAAAGTCAACTGGATAATTCCAGGACTCAACTGAGATGATTAGGTCTTCAATGAATCCTTCTGGTTTGATTGTAGAATGGTCAGCTAATTCTAGAATGGTTGGGGTATCTCTGATTTCATCCTTCAGTTGTAGCAGTTGTGAAGTTTCAAGAGTCATAATATTGATAACAACGCCTAAGTCTACCAGAACTTGAGGAATTGTTGTTTTTCCAATTTTCACTGTGACAATAGGATGGCCGGGATCACCATATTTAACTGGAGGAGCTTTACCCGACATTAGTGCAGACAAATCACCCATGACATGAATTGTGAGGGGATATTTAGTTTTCCTACCGGGTTTCTTAACACAAATGTCTCGCATAGTTCTGGCATAAATTGTTACATCTCTTAGTGCTTGTAATAGTGGAATTTTGACATAGAGATTTTGTAATTCTCCTAGAAGATTGAAAGCAGGTGGCTCAGGTGTTTTAGTCAAAGCTAAACGCTCAAGGAATGGTGGTTCTGCTGTTTCAACAACAATATTTGAGGACGGTTGTACCTCTTCAGGTACATCATGCTTTTTTATTTCTTCTTTATCGAAATCAGAAGAGGTAACATCATCAATGATAGGTTCTACTATTTTCCTAGATCGTAAATGAATATCATTGCATTATGTAGGGAAAAGAGAAAGTATAGGCTAGTTTTGAATATCAATGCACTGCACAGCCTTATTATTGGGGTTAGGGTTAGGTTGTACAGGTAGTTGGGGCCTCATCATTTGATTATTTGGTGGAGTACCTGATGGTAAAGAGACTGGTTGCTGAACTTGTGACTGAAATTGAGGAGATTGATTTGGGAATGAGGGTTGTTGACCTCTCCAATTTGGATTCCATTGGTTAAGGTAAGGTTGTTGTTGTGAAGGCCAAGGTGTCCATATTGTTGGGTCTACAAAGGGAGGGTTTGTTTGTTGCATGGGTGGGTAATTCATTTGATTGAAGGGAGGGTAATTTGCTTGACTAAAAGAAGGATAATTATTCCAACGATTAGAAGATGTAAATGGAATATTAGGATTCATACCTTGTCCCCATGGTTGCCATTGCCTTCTCTGTGTCAACAGATAGACAGCTTCAGCTTATTCATCGGATGTTTGTAATTCTGCTTTGATTCCTGGTAAAGAAGGGCATTGTTGAGTTTCATGATCCTTATCACAAATGGTGCAAATTGGCTTTTTGTCCAATGGGCATTCCCTTCGTGGGTGCTTATCTCTGCATTTGGAACAAAAGATGGACAAAGCTGCTTTTGCTTCTACTTGTTTCTTTTGAATCTGCAAGGTGTCAATTTGTGAAGCAAAAGAGCTTAACATTTCAGTTTTAAATTCCTCAAGTAGATTACCTATTTTGGCTCTTGTTACTCCTCCACTGGCTGATTTTTGAACTCTTGAAAATGTGGTATCCCTGCCGTTTGATCTATTCCTTGCAGCTCCTCTTGAACATCTTTTACAGAGGTTAACAATTTCATCATATGATTCTTTAAATATGTCCCATTTTCCCATTATATTCAGCATATCTAGATAGTCATCCCTTACTCATTTTAATAATATTGTTTTAAGAATATCCTTACTTACATCGGGGTGACTGGATCTTTGTAGATTATACTGTAGCCTTTCCACAAAGTCCTCTAGATTTTCATCCTCTTTCTGTATCATCTTGAATAATTCCTCTCTTTTTTCTCTTGTTCGACAATAGTCTTGATATTTGTGCAGAAATTTCTGTTTCATATGATCCCATGTTGTGATTACATGACCTCCAAGACTCATGAACCATATTAATGCATTTCCCTTTAATGTTGCTGATAATAGCTTTAATTTTTGAGCATTGGAAATGTAATCATAACTTCTGCATAATATGTCAAACTCGAAACGGAATTCATCAGGATCTTCAGAAGATAAACCATGAAAGTTAGGTAAAGCTGAAAGTGGAATATTCTTCATGGGAACTACTCCTCTAGGAAGATCACCAATAAGAAGTCCTAAGGTAGAAAAAGAGTCTTCATCATTTACCTCTGCTTCAAGACCTACCTGTTATTCATGGTGCAGTTCTTCATTACATCCATCCATGGCTTCTTCTGTTTGTTCCCCTACTGCACTTTCTCGATCCTCAATGTCGTCTGCTAGTTTTTCAACTGTCTCCGTTTCAAAGTTCGCTTGAAAGGAAGGTTGAGTCTTTGTTTTTCGAGAGCTTGGTCATTGAGGAACAACAGATTCATATTTTGATATAATCTGGTCGATGAAAGTCTTTCTTCCTCCTCTTCCTCTGCCCCTGCCACCTGTAGGGTCAGTTTCCTTGGGGGGTCCACATCCTCTCATGCAATCTGTACATCTGAAAGAAAAACATAAATGATTTTGAAATCTATAATTGCCTTCTCCGGCAACGACGCCAAAATGTTGGTCACTATAATTGCTTATTAATTAAAACAATCAAGTGTCACATAAATTGTCAACTCAGGGAAGTCTGTTTATTTCAAAGGAAATCACACATTGTATATGCTCAATCTCAAAATAAATCCAAAAAGTTACACTAATCACACCTTGCCTTGAACAGACTGAAGTTCTACCTTGAATTATAGTGAAAGCAATCTATCTATTGTAGAGTTTTAAGATTCAAAAGGAAATAATTATTAGAAGAATCTTGGATTACATTAAGAAATAGAAACCTAGGAAAAAGGAACCTTTCAGCACACTGCAAAGAAGACTAACTATTTTGTAACAGAGAACATGACCCTATTCCCCAAAGCAGGAATCTTCAGCACCTGTCTCTCTCTATCACACTTTGATAAACTCATTCTGTAAACAGAATTACCAATCAAAATGATTAACAAGTATTGAAGGCTAACTATTCTGTAACAGAGAACATGACCCTATTCCCCAAAGCAGGAATCTTCAGCACCTGTCTCTGACTATCACACTTTCATAAACTCATTCTGTAAACAGAATTACCAATCAAAATGATTATCAATTACCTAGGAATGAATTGTATGAAAACGATGTAACAATCAGTGGAAACAAAGTTTCGGCAAAACAAAGTTTTAACAAAGTATAGATAAAAACAATACTAACACACTACAGAAACTAATGGGTGAATCTTGTGAAGAAGGTGGGCCCCTTCCTTCTCACAAGATTCCCCAGAAATAAAAGAGATTAAGAAGTAATGCTCAGAATGATCTTTTATTCATCTCTCAAATATGACAAGTTACAATATCCAAAGTGAACACGCTCCTTCTCTGTGATTCACCTCTAGATAAGCCTTTCGTATTCCCCTTCTAATGCTGATTTCTCCACTATTTAAAGAGGAGAATCCTCTTAATAAAATTAAGCATAAAATTACATGTGTACATACAAATCCTATTCTTAGTCTGATCTAATCTTCTATGCTGGAATAGGATATTCTGATCTCCCGTAGCAAAATGTTGTTACAGTAGTTGGAATGGTGTTGGCTTGAGGTACAACTATTGAGGCCGGTGTAACAACTTCTTTATTTATCTTTTCTTGTTACTGTTGTTTGTAAAATACTGTTTCAGCATCGCAAATCACAGGTTGTTTCAGCAATAGGATTTGCGTCCTGTTTGTCTGTTTCAACAACGTGGTCTCAAGCAACAACGATGGTTGTAATGGTGTTGGCTTAAGGTACGACTGTTGCAGCCAGTGTAACAGTTCCTTCTTGTTACTGTTGTATGTGAAATGTTGTTTCAGCATCGCAAATCACAGACTGTTTCAGCAACGAGATTTGCGTACTGTTGATTGTTTCAACAATGTGGTCTTCAAGCAACAACGATATATTAACTGCAGTTCAAACTGTTTCAGCAACTATATATTTCTGATTAATGGCTAAGTATGAGAGTAATGAAAAATTACATGTAAAACAAATTAAACATATAGAAAAGAGAAGAAACGTTATATACCTTTGGAGAAATAGGTTAAGGTGATAATGTAGGCTTAAATATGAGTGGGAAAAGGATGTAATGATAGCAAAAAGTATGAGTAAAAAGGTACATTATAGGGTCCTAACATTCTACATGGTCATCTGTATAGAAACTCAAAAGGTGCAATATTTATCATACTCTGATAACTGTTATTGTACGCAAATTCTACCAATGGTAAAAATTCTTCCCATCGTTTCTGTTGATCTGTCACATACATTCGAAGCATATCCTCTAGAATTTGATTTGTTCTTTATGTTTTTCCATCTATTTTGTGGGTGATATGTTGTACTAAAATTCAACTGAGTTCCCAAATCCTCTTGGAAACTGGTCCAAAAATGTCCAGTGAACACCGATCCTCTATCATATATTATCTTCCTTGGTACACCATGCAATCTTACAATTTCACAAACAAAAATTCTAGCTATGTCCGGTGCTTGATATGTTGTACGAAATTGAATAAAATGCGCACTCTTTGTCAAAGTGTCGACAACTAAAAAAATAGAATCATGTCTCCTTTTATTCAATGGAAATCCAACAATAAAATCCATCGATATAATTTCCCTTTTCATTTTTGGAATCGCATGTGGCTGTAATAATCTCATTGGATTCCTATGTTCAGCCTTCACCTGTTGAAATTCTAGACATCTCACCACATAGTTAGCTATATAAGTTTTCATTCTCTTCCAAAAGAATAAAGGTTTAAGGTCTTCCTTCATCTTCGTGACTCTAGGATGAGTCATATACAATGCTCGATGAGCTTCGTTCAAAATTAAATTTCTCAATTTGTCATTTGGTGGTACATAAATTTTGCCATTATACCTTAGTATTCTGTCACTGTCCAAAGAATATCCCTCATATCTAGGTATCATCATGGTATCTTGTCTGATATTATCTTTTACTTCCTTGTACCATGTGTCATCAATATCTAACACTAAAATATTTTCTCGAATATTTGTCTTTAGTGGTATTACTGAGAAAATGTGAGTTCCCTGACTCAACACATTTGCTACTCTATTAACTCTTCCTTTAGTATACATGATCTCAGAATCATATTCACTTAAAAGTTCCTACCAATGTCTTTATCGCGCGTTTAAGTCACTCTGTTTAAAAATGTGTTGTAATCCACTGTGATCATTATCAGTTTGAATTTTCGTCTGGTAAGGTAATGTCTCCAAACTTGTAAGGAATAAACAATCACTAACAATTCCAAATCATGTGTTGTGTAATTCTCTTCATTCCTTCTTAGTTTCCTTGAAATATATGCAATAACTCGACCTTCTTTCATTAATACTCCACCCAATCCTTCCTTGGATGTGTTAGTGCATACCAATAATTCCTTGCCCATATCTGTAACTTTCAGTTTTGGTGTCATTGTTAATAGTTCTTTAAGCTTCATAAATGCTTCCACACACTTCTTTGACAATACAATTTTCTTGTTCTTATTTTGCAGTTCCATAATTGGATTTGCTATCTTGGAAAATCCTTCGAAAAAACATCAATAGTAACCTTATAATCCTATAAAACTACGTACCTCTTGCATGTTCATCGCTGCTAGCCATTCCATAATAGCCTCTACCTTCGTTGGATCTACAAGGATACATTCTCCAGAAATAATGTGTCCCAAATAGTGAATCTTCATTTGGTAAAAAGAACACTTCGACAACTTTCCGTACAACTTGTTTCCTCTTAAAAACCATAGAACTAATCTCAAGTGTTCATCATTCTCCTCTTTTGTCCAAGAGTAAATTAATATATTGTCAATAAATACATGTATGAACTTGTCCAATTATTCACGGAATACCCCATTCATTAAAATCATAAATACACCAGGGGCGTTCGTTAATCCAAAAGGAAATACTATAAATTCATAATGTATGAGTCTTGTCTTAAACGTTTTTTTAGGAATGCCTTCTTCTTTGATTCGTAACTGGTGATACCCAGATCTCAAATCAATATTTGAAAACATTGTCACTCCCTTCATTTGATCAAATAAATCATCAATTATTGATAACAGGTACTAGTTCTTGATCGTGGCTTTGTTTAATTGATGATAGTCAATGCAAAGCCTCCACGATTCATTTTTTTTTCTTACAAAAATTACTAGCGCACCCCACAGTGATACACTTGGACGTATAAGTCCGAAATCAACAAATTCTTCAATTGCATATTTAACTCTTTCAATTCAGGTGTTGACATCCGATATGGAATTCTAGCAATTGGTTCTATACCAGGTTTTATATCTATAGTAAATTGCAATTCTCTATTTGGAGGTAAACCGGGTATTTCTTCAAGAAAAACATCGACAAATTTTGATATTACTGGAAAGTCTTCCAATATTTTTGCGTCATATTTTTCATTAAGCGCTAAATGGTGTACAAATTACATCTCTCACGCATACTTTTCTGTAATTGTAGGGAAGAAATATATATTAGCGATACTCCTTGGTTGCTTCCTACAATTACTCAACTCTGTCCCAAATCATCAATTAAGCTTAATCTCTTCATCTTGCAGTTAAGTATCATGTTGTGCGATTCCAACCAATCCATCCCAATGACAATGTTGTAGGATCCCAAGATTGTAACATAAAGGGTTACATTTGTGACAAAATCACCCAAGTTAATGTTACAATCCTTAACCTTTCCTCCAAATGTTATTTTGGCACCAGATGTCATTTCTACATATCTAAACTCATCTTGTTCCACTGCCTTCACCTTAATGCTTTTAAGCACATCATTAGATATAAAACTCTCAGTAGCTCTCGGGTTTATCAAAACACTAAAATGTTGATCTGATATCATACTTGAAGTCTCGAGCATTGTGGATTGATGCTCGACCTGGTATTTATTCACCATTGCATGAATCCTATGGGCCTTGCCAAAATCTCCGACTATCATTTTTCCTGTTGATCCGACAACTCTTGCCTTATCAATAGGACAATCTATTTGATAATTTGGTTCTCCACAAGTCTAACATCCATTCTTAGGGCTGGTGCTCCTAGTTCCAAAGGAAGAATCTGTTGGTCTAGGGTTCTGAGACCCTGATCTGTTATGCAGAACGAATCTATGTTTCTGCTACTATTATTGAGGAGGACATTGTTGCTGCCATGGGGGTGCGCTATACATATTCATATGACTAGTAGTCGGTCTACGTGGTGTATAAAATATAGGTCTTCTAGGTGTATCACGGTGCCCAAAAGTCTATCTGACAGGTGTCTACTGTTGCGACATTCTATGTGATGTATGTCATGTCTGCCTAGAAGGATTCCTACCCTGACCTCCACTGTTCAATTCCTCCACAGTGATAAAATTTTTCTATACTGCATCGTGCAAAGCCTGAGGCATCATGATCCTCACCTTAGCACAAATGTTTTAGTTGAGACCAAAAACAAACGTATTCACCTTTAACTTTTCAATGTTTAGATGTAGAGCATATCTAAGAAACTCCATAAACCTAACCTCATACTCAGGTACTGTACAACTACCCTATCGTAAATCATTGAATTCATTAAGCTGGCACTCAATGAACTCCTCAGATAGGTACCTCACTCAGAATCATTCCTTGAACAATTCCCAATACACGTCTTCTACGACCATATTCAATTGTGGAAAGAGTGTCTTCCACTAAATAAGTGCACTCCCTTTTAGTTGGAAGACCACCATGCAGACCTTCATGTTGGAGGTATAATCACACAATACGAAACACATTGCCATATTTTCCAACCAAGCTTCGGTGGCTGAACCATCTGTGGAACCCATGGACTTAGGAAATTTTACTTTCTCGAGTTCTCTATGAACACTACCACTCACTATAGGAGGGCACTGCAAACCCTCATTGGGCACAAACTCCCTGCCCTCATCGTGGTCAAGACGATTTATCAGTGCCTCAGACATCCTCTGAAAATATGTCATCATTCCCATGACATCTCCTACTACAACCTGTTCCTACTCAATAGTTTGTTCTTCTTCCTGTGGATCATATCCCTCAGGTGTGGATGTATTGAGAGGAGGAATACCTCTTCCTCCCACACCCTGACGTCTACTCATTCTCCATCCTCTAACCATGATACCTGCATAAAATAATTTCAATTGATATTAGCGATATATCATAATTTAAACAAAATTGCATTGGAAGTCGTAACGAGTCATGTGTCGTAGATTAGAACCCTACTATGATACCATACGATATGACCCTCTGATTTGTTGAACATCACTGGTAAGCTAAAACAACAAAAGTAACAATTATTTTTTTGAACAATTTCTAAGGATTCTATCTAACGTTGCAAATACTGTACACAAGGAAAATCATCTTATTTACATTAATTCGAGGTTGCACAACTCACACAACCTTTATATATATTAAATGTGCAAGTTGTAATTAGACTCCAATAATTGATTAATATAAATCAACCTTAAATCATCAAATAAACATCCATATACAATTAATATAATGATATGACTATTCAACTAAAACATTATTGCAAAAGAGACCTTTGGCATAGGGGCAGACCCAAGGTTCAACTCTAACAACGCACCAACAAACCCTAACTACTGGCCCTTTCGGCAACACCTGTGGAGAAGATGCAGTCTCACCTGAATTAGAAATAGTGGGTTGCAGGACACATGTGTCTACAACCAAAGTAAATGTAAAGTGATTCCAAGACAACACACACAACAATCTAGTTATTCTTTTTCTCACTTAAGCCTACTTCGCTAGTTATGTCTCAGATATAACACATAAATGAAATAGCACTATGCATTGTCAGCTTCTTGCAAGTGGTTCGATAAGCCCATAACACTGCTGGCACTCTCAAATCCCAATCATCTCTGTTCACACTGCAAATATTTGTCAACATTGTCTCCAAGATCTTATTGAAATCTTCGACTGTACCATTCACTTGTGGGTGGTATGGTGTTCTCTTCTGATGGTGAACTTCAAATTCCAGAGTCAAGGCTTCAATAGTTTTTTTGATGAAATGTTTGCCTTGATCACTCATAAGGATCTTTGGGCATCCAAATCTGGTTATGATATCATCAAATATGAACTGCGTAGTTGTAGTTGCACTATAGTCCTTAGCTTCTCTTGCTTCTGCCCATTTGGTCAAATAATATTTTGCAGTGATGATGTATCGAGCTCCTATGCACTTTCCTGGTGGGTTGATAGGTCCCACAAAATCAATGGCCCATTTCTCAAATGCCTGTTAAGTTAGCTGAGGTGCTATATGCATCTAATATCTTATGGAATATTTCCCAACTCTTTGGCATACATCGTAGGATCTGTAGTATTCCTTATCATCTTTGTGTAAAGTGGGCCACGAGAGGCCATCTCTAAGAACCTTCTGCACTATTGCTTTCCCTGCATAATGTCATATTGCAATGCCTTCATGTGCTTCTGCCAGAATTAGTTTTTGTTCTGCCTCCATAACACATCTCCTCAAGATCTCATCAGGTCCCATCTTATATAGTTTTCCAACTATAAGTGAAAAATCTGCAGAACGAACTACCAGTTGTTTCTTTTGAATAATTGTATAGTCACAAGGTGCCATTCCTGTAGACATCGATTGGACTATCTCGATGAAGTGATCATCAATGTTTCTGATGGCCAACAACTATGCATCTGGTAGTGTATCCTCCAAACTGGTAGGTTCTTCTCCATGTTCTAACCTAGACAAGTGATCAGGTCCCTTGTTCATTCTTCCTGGCTTGACCACAATCTCAAAATCATACTCCTGGAATAATAGTAGCCATCTGCATATTCTTCCCCCCAACACTGGCTTGTTGACTAAGTATTTCAACGTAGATTGATCAGTGAACATATTAAAATGTCCTCCCAACAAGTAGTGTCGAAACTTCTGCAGCGCATACACCATAGCTAAACCTTCTCTTTCAGTGGCAGTGTAATTTATCTCAGCTGTAGAGAGCTTCCTGCTAGAAAAGACTAGCAGGTGGTCAATATCTCCTACTCCTAGTTGTGCTAACACTGCTCCTAATGTAGTAGATGAAGCATCGGCATGGATGTGGAATTCCTTACTCCAATCTGGGAAAACCAGAATAGGCGCAGTAACCATTTTATGCTTTAGTATGTCGAAGCTCTGTTGGCATTCCTTTGACCATTGAAATTGACTATCTTTCTTTAAAAGCTTTTCCATGGGTGTTGCTATCTGTGCATAGCCCTTGATAAAAATTTTGTAGTATCGAGTATGTCCCATCGTAGTGCGCAACTGTCTAACCGAAGTAGGAGGATGTAGATCAACAATGATGGCAATATTGGAAGGATCTACCAACAACCCCTGCTTACATAAAATGAGTCCCAACAATACTCCAAAAGGTTAAAGGAAGATGCACTTCTTCAGAATCAGGGAAATCTGACATTGCCTGCACTTATCCAACATTAGTCTCAAACATTCAATATGATTTTTCAATAAACTAAAAATAGTCCAATCATCAAAATATGCTTCCAAAAATTTATGTAAAAATTCCTTGAATGCTTCGACCACCAACCTGGAAAATATGGCTGGTGCATTCTTCAATATGAAAGGCATCACAATGTACTAGAAAGAACCCCATTCTGTTGCAAATGTGGTCTTATGTCTGTCTTCCTTAGCAATCTTGATCTACTGATAACCTAAAAATCCATCTGTGAAGGAGTAAACTTCATGTCCTCCTACATTATCTAAGACTTCATCAGTAAACGGTGTAGGGAATGGATCATGTAAACATGCATCATTCATTTTCCTTAAATCTACACAGATTCTGATCTCTCCTAACTTCTTTTCCTGGACCACCATAGGGCTAATCCATTCTGATTCTTCAACATGTTCGATGATTCCTGCTTCCAACATTCTATCTAATTCAATCCTAACTTTCTGCTTATACTTGGGATTCAGTCTGTAGGGTCTCTGCTTGACTGGCCTTACATCTTGTTTCAATGGGATCTTCATTTCTCCCGTGGGCCCTTTAATGCCCTTCATTTCTGTGAACTTGGTTGGAAACAAGTCCTGATATTCATGCAGTAATTATATAATCTTATCAATAGTGGCATCATCCCAATAATCTCCAGCGTTCGCCAACTTAGGTTCTTTCTCTGTTCCAATATTAACTTTCTTCATTTTAATTGGTTATCCAATGAAAGGTAGTTCAACCCATGACCCTTCTATGTCTCTCTGTCCTTCAGTTTCTACGATGTTCACATTCCTAGGATCATCATCTTCATTAGCATTGATATTATAACAACCATGTAATTTCTGAAGAGGTGTAGTCAATTCATCTTATTCTTTCTCCAAAGGGAGGTCAAGTGCCTCCTCAAAGACTTTATGTTTTACAACTTGTAAAGCCTGATCTACTGTGGGGTACTAACTTTAAAATAAAAATGCAGCTATAAAGTTCTGAGTCATACCGTACGAATCTGAAGTGGTGAGGCACAATTCTTCTTGAAGATACCAATTGATAGGCGTTGTGTCCAAAGTGTTAATGAATGTATGCACCCACTGTTCCTTAGGAATACTGCTCCAGGCCTCCTCACAACTCCGCATGTGGTCCTTCAGACAACTCTGACACGTGTATTGAACTTTGCACCCTTCGACTTGGTTGAAAAGAGCACTGTCACCAAAGTGTGACATTGTACCCACTCCATGATGTTCTTATTGTGTGTTCCCCACCATATTGCTAGCGTTGCTTTCAAGGCTTCATCCAGTGCCAATAGCCTATGTTGTACTGGTACAATTTATTCAAATTCCACTAAGAATGTTTCTAAATGATTTAAACCATCAAATGTGGGCAGATTACTTACTTCTGTGCCAATCCAACGAACTTCCCTGGTCAATCTGGAACATCATCATGTGGAGACTTCATACATCCTATTATGCCATTTCTCCAATGCTTCTTCAGAATCTGATGAGCATGCACTTTCACTTCGCCAACTTAAATTTCCATCTGCCATAGGATTAATGTAATCTAGTTGTCTCGCTGTCAATTTATATATGTTCTCTAGTTCATAAGAATGGTCTTCTTCTCTAATGGGTTCTGTGTATCTACGAACTTCATCAGGATCAAGAGGTGTAATGACCCTAAGGCCATCACCTTTAAATGTCAATCTTCTTTTCTTTAATTCAACAATAGTCGAATTGTTGAAATCTCAATCAATGCCCAAGAACACAAGATAAGGATAACTATCATCAACTATTTCAATCACTTCGAATTATACAAATGTCCTTACGCTGTCGATGTCCACAGGGACATGCTCCAGTCTCCTAAAGGGGCTTACTGCTTGCTGATTATCCATCCTAAGCTTGATAGGAGAGTAAATCAACTTAGGTTTTCCCATCAGTGCCCAGGTCTGCTTCGTCATAACATTGACTTCTGATCCCAAGTCGAGGACCACATAATCTATGTCATTGTCTCCAATCCGAGCCTTAAGGTGTAGTTCCTTGTTTGTCCTTCTCTTTCTAGATACTTTATGTATTGATTTATTTAGAAGAGGATCTACCCTTCCTATCGCATATTGTCTGATCAAGTATTTTAGATCTTGTACAACTCTTTCATCCTTAATCAAATTGATGCAAGTATATAAGAAATCCATAAACTTGCTTACCTCTTTTCCGTCTCCGGGCAAGGCAGACTGATCGAATGCCAGAGGCATTCCACATTCTCTCACTTCTGGCTGTGCCTTAGATGAAGAATCTTGTCCTTATACAAATTCTTTCCTTACTTCCTCAAACGTATGCCTCTCTCTCTTTGGGTCAAACAACTGTGCCTTCTCTGCAGCTCTTCTGATCGTTGATCCCTCTGTAGTCTTTCTTGGAGTCACCCTGTCTTTTCCTGTAAGAATGCATCCTTGAGTTATAACAATGACACTAGGATCCTCACCGCGGGGTTCTGCTGATATTAATTGTACTTGCTTGTTTCCTCCTCGTCTCTCCTAGAGTTTGGCTAACCGCACTGGACAATCTTCAATAACATGTTCAAATGAGTTGCAGTACCTGCAAGTGGTACAAGGGTTGTGACAGTCCCTTGCCAAGTGACCTGGTTGGGCGCAATTGTAACAAATGATCTGACCTCGACCTCGAACCATGCCTCCTCCTCATCCTCTTCCTCTGAATCCACCATGAGGGTTGAATTTTCCTCTTCCTGGAGAATTAAACTGCGTAGCATTTCCCTCCTGCTACATCTCTCCTTGAATCCTATATGTATCTCTTGACCTTTCATGCAAGAGGTCATAAGACCTACAGTCCTTCTCATCATGCCCCAATGATTTAAAGAATGTG
>SNQJ01S0183424.1:18973-33073 GCA_010110895.2 Picea sitchensis | reverse complement strand
TGACTTTGAGGTCATAGTAAAACTAGGGAATTTGGATGTAGGACCAGATCATCTCTCATGTATATTGACAGGAGAGGATGCAGGTAATTTAGATGGTAATTTCCCAGATGTATATTTATTTGCAATAGCTATGTTGCATGATTACTTCACGAATATTGCATAGTTTCTAAATATAGGTGTGGCCCCCTCCGAAATGACAGATGTGCAGAAAAATAAATTGGTAGTGAAAGAAGCAAATTATCAGTTAATTGTCGTGAACTTGTATAAATTAGGGGTAGATGGAATATTAAGGCACTATGTACTATAGCATGAAAGGTTCATTATATTGAAAGAAGCATGTGATGGAATTGTTGTAGGACATTACGCAGGAAAAGAAACGACAAAGAAGATTTATGCGCAGGGCTTTGGTGGCACACACTGCACAAAGATGTGAAGGAGCATTGTCAGTCCTGCGACGCATGTCAAAGAGTGGGAAAACCATCTAGGAGATATGAAATTTCATTAAACCCACAAGTTACGTTGAAACCATTCAATAAGTGGGTCATTCACTTTGTAGGACTGATCAATCCACAAACAAGGAGATCTAGTGCAAGATACATCATCACTATGAAAAAGTACTTGACCAGGTGGGCAGAAGCAACATCAATTATTGATTTTACTACGGAGGCTGATGTGTGGTTTCTTTTCGAGAATGTAGTCACAAGTTTTGTATTTCTTTGCATATTACATCAAGGTACACACTTTCTGAACAGAACCATTGCAACATTAACGGAGGAGTTTTAGATTCATCACCAAAAGAGTACACCATATCACCCGCAAGCCAATGGCATAGTGGAAGATTTTAATAAGATCTTGGATAATGTGTTGAAAAATATGTGCAATGTAGGGAGAGATGATTGGGACTTATGCATCCCTCCAGTACTATGGGCTTATAGAACTACAAGTAAGAAGCGGACAGGGAAGACACCTTTCTAGTTGGTCTATGGACAAGAATCATGGATGTCGATGGAGTTCATTCTACCTAGCCTATGCATTGCGGAAATCACTAAAATATCAGATATTGGTGCAATAGAGGAGAGGTTGGCACAATTATTTCAACTGGAGGCGTATTGGTTTATTGTAGGATTCCACCAACAGGTTCAGAAAGCCAGAGAGAAGGAATGGCACGATCGGCTCATTAAAACCAAGAGATTTTAAGTTGGTGTTTTGGTACTACTCTATGAAAACAAGTATCTACAACATCCAAGGAAGTTTCACATGCACTAGTTAGGTCCCTATGTGATCTACGAGATAACTAAGATAAATGYTGCGYAGTTGGAAACCTTGGATGGAAGAATCCTAAAATGAATGGTGAATGGAATTTGATTGAAACTTTATAGAGATAGTCGAAAGTCTGAGAAATAATTTGGGTTGCGCCAGAACCCTTGTATTATAGTAAGTGTACCATAGTAGCAATAAAAACAAGAAAAAAAAAATAAAAAGTAGAAAAAAGGAAAGAAAAGAAATGAAAAGTAGCGATAGGAAAAAGAAAAAAAGTGTTGAAATATCAAGGTATCATAACTTATGAAATTGAACTGATCATCACACATGAAGATAAAACTATGCCAAGTTTAGAGATGCAATATGTATGGGCCCAACTGCGAAGTATGCAACTGGATGAGAAAAGAACCACTGTGCAAGTCGAAAACAGCAAGACCGTTAAAAGCAGCCCGGTATGGAAAAGATAGTTAGATTGTCGTCATGACTGGTCATAAAATTGTCGTATAAGACTTAAATAAGAAAACCTGTTGGAACTAACGAACATATCAACAATACGAAAGGAGTATCATAAGGAAGATTTGAAAATTAAGGAGAATTTAGTTACCAAGTTACCAACTACGACACCATATTGAACAAGGGAGTTAAGTTGGGATGAGATAGGTATAATTTCCATGAATGCACAAAACACTGAGAGGGAAGGAAAATCTAAGGAATTGTTGCATGCAAGAAGAATAAAACATATCTGAATTACCAAAGAAAGATTAAGAACCTTAAACATACACACAGAGCTCATCCACCAGTCCAAAATTCAGAGAGAATGGCACCATTGAGAATGGGAGGATCATCTTCCAATACAAAGAAACAATCAAAGCAACTAGTAGATGTGGAGGTCAAGGAGGTGGTCGGAACTTTGGTCCCAACGCCACCTGTAATTTTTCACATAGATTATTTACCATTGAGGAAGGATGGCACACCCCTAATAACAATACCAATGAATTCCAAGTATCCATTACCAATAGCACCAATCTGACAATGATCAACCAAAAATACAAGCTGAAAAGGGTGTAGAGTCACTCCTTTGAATTTGATCTTGTCAAGTATGCAGAGGAAGTATTTAAACAAAACTCGAACAAGGGGTTCGCAGCGCAAAAAATGAGAGTTTGCAGCACCAAAACATGGGGTTTGCAACGTTGAGAAATACTAGAGGAGAAAATGAATTCTAAGTAGTAATAAGGATGGATGAGGTGTTAAAGATGATGAGGTTTGATATGCAGGGTTCATAGCATGAAGGTAATGGATGTGAAAGCAGATGGCAAAAAAATAACACAATTCGCAACGTCAAGGGGTGAAACCAGCAAAAATATTTCCTTCAACCTTTAGACATCGTATAAATATTCATGGAGTACCTGATGGACTTGTGTTTGTTGTTGATGTCATTAAATTTAAATGAGAATGTATGAAAGTATATCAACCTCCAACTCTCCTCTTCATCAAGTTTGTAGCATTGTCTGTAGCACCATGTTCGCAGCGCCGAGCTCAAATATGATTTTCACACTTGGAGAAAACAGTTAGAAATCTTTATGACATGATCCATGAACATTTGTTTAAAATATCATATCTGAAAACATGAACATATTCTTTGACACGATCCATAAATGAAATGATGGCAATGAATGCATGGTGTACCTTTGAATGCATTGCGAACTCTCCTAGTGAGTTGGCAACGTACAAATCAAAACAGATTGGAAAACTAAATGGGGAAAGGTGACAAAAGGAGGGGTCTTGCGTATATCATGGAGGTGTGACATGTTAGGGTGATGATGGAAAATGTGAAAGATGTGACTCATGAAGATTTATCTGACTTGTTATGATAGAAAGGCATAACCCGAGGACTCTAGACTGGATCCAAAACTAAACTTATCTTATTTACATCAAAATTTGAAAAATGACTATAGCAAAGGGACATAAAAACCTAAAATTTAATGAAAACCTACGACTAAAATTCAAAACTAAAATTATTTGTGACCCTTTCAATTCTATGTGATAACATTTGGCTCTACAGGGGATGGCATGCTCCTTGTGAGCTACCAAGAACATGAAACATCAGTTATTTATCCAAGGGATATGGGGTCATTATTTAAAGCAAACAAAACAAGTTAAAACTGATATTTAGAATGAAAGGAAAGTCACTCATGGATTCAAGAAAAAAAAATCTTCAGAAAATGCCCATTAACTGGGCCACCAGAAAATTCAGTATCTTCTAAGCTCTGTAATTTGAAACTGTTATTTTTCAAAACTTCAGAAATTTTGAAAGGACCAATCCACAAGGATTCAAATTTACCATGGTTACCCTTGTCTTTCCTTTTTGCATCCCATTTGAGCACCAGGTCTCCCAGCTGGAAATATTCTTTCTTTACCTTCTTGTCAAAAGCTTTCTTGAACTTCTGCAGATTTCTATGTGTTTTATCAAAGAGTTGCTCCCTAGTATGATGTACTTCCACTAATTGGTGCATCCTCTTGATCATATCATATAGCTCTCCTTATTGGTCTTGAAGAAACTCTTCCACATGTAATGCAAGTTGAGAAGTAAAAATAGCCTTAGTTCCATAGACCAACTGAAATGGAGTAGTACAAATTGATCTCTTGGTGGTTACTCTATCTTCCCATAGAGAAAACTTCAGCTTTGAATCCCAAAACTTTTTGTTATCCTTAAACATTCTTTTGATGATCTTTACTAGACTTTTGTTAGAGTATTTTTCCAAGCCATTACCTTGAGGGTAATAAGGAGTAGAGTGAATAAGTTGAATCCAAAACTTTTCACAAAACTTGACCAAAGCTATAAGTTGTGCTCCTATGAAATATTAGATGCATAACCAAACATCTATAAACATAAAGGTATATTAGATGGTAAGTTGTGCACCTATGAAATATTCTAGCTACAAAGGAATGTACCTATATTGTTTATGGGTAACGCTATCCCTACAGTGTATGCAAGTTCTCTCCCAAATAGGTGGGTGGGCCAAGAAAGGGAAGACTAGATAATGTCGAGGAATAGAATGAACAGAAACTTGTGAATAGGTGTATCTAGAAGTTGTGGTATCCTTCATCCTGGCTCTATTTCATCATCAAAGTAGGGCAGCTCAAGTGGACAAATGCTTGTGCTTCTTCTTTCAGCAGTTGTCCATATTTTTTTTCCTTTCACATTTAAAGAGGTGAGATAGCATGTCAATCTCATTTACTATTTTCTCAATCTCATTTATTGTTGTCTATGTCTGCTACTCTTTGTTTTTCACCTTCCCTCAGTAATTGTGAATCTCATGAATATTGTGCTCCTATTTTAGTATATGTTTTGTGTCAAATGCACTTATACTCTTAACATTAGCATAAATAGATATATATGTTTTGTTTTCTACTATGTATATACAAAATAAAAAATTACCCGATGATAAAACCTTATTCTCTCTAAAGTGATTCTTGATCAAATACRGTGAGTTCTCTCTAGGCAATCACTTCAAGCAAGATTTTTGAAGAGTGAATAATTTTTGCAATTTATATGGTTTGGATTTCTAAATAATTTTTGCAATTTACATGGTTTTTCTAGTGTATTTTATTTTATGAAAGTGATGTGTACATTTCGTTGTTCAAATATTGTCGAATCGGGAGCGGTAGGATACCAATTACAACATGTACCAACAACCAATTTTTCAAACAGTAAACCTCATTGCACTATGCACATTCCATAATGGCTCGACCTAAGGCACTTCAAGCAAGACATTTCTCTTTGTTTAACATGACTGAGGGAGTGGTGTGCATGCCAACTATACTCTATCTCATTACTCTATTTCCCTATGTTAAATTTTGGAAATAAAAAAAAAAAAAAAAAATTGAAAGTCAACTATGAAACTATTGTGGTAAAGATCGAGATGAGTTATGTTGGTCAAAGACCAAATAACAATTAGTGTTTTTCCATCCAAATGATTTATCCCGGCGGAAAAGTGTTGGAGAGTGTAAAACTTACCAATAGTTGTTGGAATTTAGCTGGAGAAGGAAACAAAATCAAGAGGGATCGACTCCTTTGGTTCCAGGACACTCTGGAACATAGACACCAGTGAATGTGCCTGTCATATCTCCCCCTGGTTGAGTCACACTAATGGTTCAACTTCTATATAGGACCAAGTCCCCATGATGTGTCAGGACCTTCGTTTTCATTCATTTGAAAGTAAGGATAAGTCTCGACTCACTCCTTCCACACCCCAAAAAAACACCCTCCTTCCTCCTGATCAATTGAAAGTGATAAACTCTGAATTCTTGTGAGGGAAAGGAAGTCATATTTTCTCATCAAGTAAGATACAAAGAAAAATGTCTCTGAAGAAGAGTGATGTCGAAATTCCCAATCCAACAGGAGAAAAATCGAGAAAACGATATGCCTAGGCCAATGGGAGAAGCAATTCATTGTAGAGTGCACGAATCTAGACATCTGCTTGAATGGAGGTTTCACCTTGTCTCTTATCACCAGATCCCTCAATCAATATTTCAGGCGAGGGGGAGAAAAATTAGAGACAACTCGGTAGAGATGCACCAAGCATATCGATTGATTCATTCAATTGGGAAAGAAGAAGCTAGACCTTCCACCATATGAGAAGAGGGAGAAGACTAGATAGTTTTATTCATGTAATGTGATAGCCTCTACAAGTGACTCTTGGTCAGTCACTCACTACGACTCAAATCCCCAACACAAGTCTCTACCTTGTTCCATATTCTCATGCATCGATTCAGTTGTTTATCCCTGCTTATCATGATTACAATTGCAGATAATTATATAAACTCATGATGAAATCCTTTATAATCAATCAATGGGTACACCTAAAATCATTTCTTCAAATTATTCAATTGAAAGAGCTCTTTGCATTGAACTATTCACAACAAAAAACCAATTTTCACTAATAGTACAACTAACTCACCTTGATTATATTTGAATTCTCTTGGGCCTTCTGACTAGTGAATCCTTGGCTTTCTCTATTGAAGAATCCTTGATTTCCTACATTTTTCTAGCCATGGTATCCTTAGCTTCTCATGCTTTCTATGCAGTAGTATCCTTGGATTTTTGTGCTTTATCTATAGTAGTATCCTTGGCTTCTTGTGATTTATCCATAGTTGCATCTTTGGTTTCCTTAGCTTTCTGAGCAGCAAAATCCTTATACTCACTTTCTTTATTCACAGTGGTATATGCAGTTTTTTGATTTGTTTCTTCTATTGATCATGATGAAATCCTTTATAATCAATCAATGGGTACACCTAAAATCATTTCTTCAAATTATTCAATTGAAAAGTTTCTTTGTTCATTGAATCCATTCACAACAAAAAACCAATTTTCACTAATAGTACAACTAACTCACCTTGATTATATTTGAATTCTCTTGGGCCTTCTGACTAGTGAATCCTTGGCTTTCTCTATTGAAGAATCCTTGATTTCCTACATTTTTCTAGCCATGGTATCCTTAGCTTCTCATGCTTTCTATGCAGTAGTATCCTTGGATTTTTGTGCTTTATCTATAGTAGTATCCTTGGCTTCTTGTGATTTATCCATAGTTGCATCTTTGGTTTCCTTAGCTTTCTGAGCAGCAAAATCCTTATACTCACTTTCTTTATTCACAGTGGTATATGCAGTTTTTTGATTTGTTTCTTCTATTGACTCTTTGTTCTATCGAGCCTTCTCAGCCGCAATATCCTTGTACTCTCTGGCCTTGTTCATAGTGGAATATTAGTCTCTTGTTCCTTCTCAGTAGTGGTGTCCTTGAAATTCTTTCCTACAGCAAAATCCTTGGCACACTCGAGTTTTTATTGAAGGCCTTTGACGGTCGACATTGCCCTCCTTGAGACTACCCATTGCAGAAGAGGCAGACTTAGTGTTGGTATCTTTGGAAACATGTGCCATCCATTCTATAGATTCTAAGTTATCATACATATTCTCCTATCTCTCTTCTACCTCCTAACATGAAGGTTTTATCGCTTTCTCTTGTTCTGAAGCCATTGATCTCGACCATGAAAATCAAATTATGAGTTCAACCAGTCCACAAATCCAAAACCCAAATTCAAATTATTCAAAATAATTGCGATGAATGCGTAAAAACAATTACATGGTGAATTTCCTATACTCTACTGGGACCAACTTACTTCCTTGTTGTAATTTATCGACCCTCCCCATTTTATTCATCCTTTCCATATCCACCCGGAAGGCCTACCTTTATGATATTAAAGGAAGGATTGAATGCATCTTGGATTCTTATATGAACAACTAAACCCAACCCTCGCTTGTTGGGAACTAACTTATGAAGGAAGGCTTGCCTTAGAGAATATTATCATGGGATTACAGTTGCATAGCATCAGTGTGGTTTCGGTGTATTTATATTTCCTTGTTGGACTCTATAATCCTCCCCATTTTATTCACATCCTTTCCATATCCAACGGAAGGTTTGCCTTTATGATATGAAAGGAAGGATTGAATGTGGCTTGAATTCTTTGATGAACAACGAAACCCAACCCTCGCTTGTTGGGAACTAACTTATGAAGGAAGGCCTTCCTTAGAGAATATTATCATGGGCTTACAGTTACATAGCATCAATGTGGTTCCAGTGTCTTTCTACTTCCTTGTTGGACTCTACCGACCCTCCCCATTTTATTCATCCTTTCCATATCCACCTAGAAGGCCTGCCTTTATGGTATGAAAGGAAGGATTGAATGCGGCTTGGCTTCTTTGATGAATAGTGAAACCCAACCCTTGCTTGTTGGGAACTAACTTATGAAGGAAGTCCTACCTTAGAGAATATTATATTGGTATTATAGTTGTATAGCATCAATGTGGTTCCAGTTTCTTGTTATTTTCTCTAGTATGGCTTTGTTCATTTACCTGACTAATTCATTGAAATTGAATAAATTAAAATTGCATCAGTATGGTTCCAGAGTCTTTCTATTTTCTCCAGTATGGCTTTGTTCCTTCAGTTGACTAATTCGAAGTGTGATGTAGTTTTGATTTCTTTCTCTTTGTATAAACTCTAATTTGGGCACGAAGGTAGTGAATATTGTTGAGGTGTGGAGTTKCTAGAAGGTGGAGATAGTKTTGACTAGCTGGTGKTCATATCCTTGTAAGGAAGTGGAAGTGGTGGTGATGGGGCTTTAATGAATGCTCAAAATTTTCTAAGCAACAAGATTATCAGTTTAAAGAAACATGATCATAGTTTTAAATCCTTGTCAAAAAAGTGTAAGTCCATGACATCATTTTTCATCCATATCATTGTGTTAGCACTTGGTAACTTCTTTGGGATGTATCAAAGAAACCCCAAGGTAACCTCAAACCAACTTTAAGTTGTATCATGACCTATACAACTAGGGAGGGCTCTCTCAAATATGTAAAAGACTGAAAAATCTCAAAAATATTTAGCAATAGGCACACAGAGGTCGGATTCTACCATAGGACATGTTTTGTTTTTTGTTTAAAGGGTTGGTAGGACAAACGAGAGAAGGGAATCATTGGGAAATGGGTTCAAAGTTTTAAATTAAAAATATTGAATCAATAGTTGGTGATGTACTCTTAGAAACAAAGGCAAAGTAAGTATCGTTTTTCAACAAATTATCAATTTTGGGATGACGGCAGAAAAAGAAAGGACAACCCATTACACTAAGAGAACCTAACAAAGGGTGAATTCTTAATATAAATTTAGAAGAAAAACAGAAAGGAGATAGATCGCCATAGACAAAGCACCGAATTTAGATGAATTCTGAACATTAAATCCTTAACATTTGAACAAGTATTTACTGTATGAATGGAGCATCAAATGCAGATGAATTCCAAACATTTACTCTTAGTTAAATACTAGAAAGAATAGACAATAATGGAGATAATCATTAACAGGAAAAACATACTAAGAACAACACTGTAATGAATCTTTGCCTCCAAAAGCACAGTATTTCTATACTAATTCATAAATATGTTCTGAGAATTTGATGCACAGTCCAAAATCATTTCTGGCTCAAAGTCCTACCCCCCTTTTCTATATTGAGACTAATCTCTTATATATCTAAAATGTCTTACTAAACAATTACAACAAATCTACACAAATAGAAATAAAATCCAAAATATTTGGGATCATCCCATCAAATGATGCTTGTCTACAACTCACAGGATCTTCTTGCCATGCAATCTTATTTGAGATTTTTAATCTCCTATTTTAACATATCAAGACATTTAGGTTGATCTTCCTCGATGTCTTTGATTTCTTCATCTTTAGCCGCCTCTTTTGGTTGTGTTTCTCTTTTTCTTCTACTAGCTTGTGTGTTTCCTTCATCCTCGGATTTATATATATTAATAATCAAATATTTTAGAACAAGGTTCAACCTGATCTATGTGCTTAACCTCAGTTTATTAGTAGATTATGTATGAGGTTTTTTCGTTATGACTTGTGCAGCATGCATTTCTCCCTCTTTATCTGGCACTGCTGGAAATGATTTTGTCATATTCTTTGAACCTTCTAATTTGCTGAAAAAAACCGAGTCTTTCTCTTTCATTAAACTTTTCCCCTTAGCATCCTCTAGTTCATTAGGAAACATGAGCATGTTTTCCCCCATAACCGCACACGAAATGAATGAAAATGAGTAGGATGAATTGGATGGGTGATTTAATTTGCATATATTTCGCTCTGAAATAAACCATTAAATTCTCTTTGTGATATCTCCCAAAACATAATGATACTACTTGTCTTTGAGAAAAATCTGCAATCAATCATAATCATTGGCTACTAGCTAATGATCCTATGGGAATAATGACCTCCCATGCTGTCATGTTCTCCATGATTTTCAGCTGTGAATACTCAATGATTGTTATTTGATTTTGACTATGTCAAATCATTAAGATTTATTTGGAAGTGCTTATGTGTGCATTTGGCACTATGTGGACGAATGGTGTGCAAGCATGGTCCTCGTGAATTTCCCTTTTGATGACTTGGCTTGACGTCAAGATTTTTTGTCACACGTAGCTCTCGGAGTGGACCCTTGACTTGATATTAGCACATGATTTTAGAGGTTGTCAAGGGTGGTTTGGATCCACACCGATCTAACTTCCGCAATCAATCACAAATTTCCACGTACCCCACAAACTATACCACGGTTTGAATTGCGGAGATCGCTTTACACATTAAACTTCGATAATTTTGTAACTCCTCAATAGACAAGAGTCATCGATCTCTTTGGTGATCTATTGTCTGGATGACCTCACTGCAATATCCATTAGCCTTCTATTTTAGCGCCCCTGCTAAGGTTTCATCGGTCTGTCAAATTAAGGTTCTACTTAGCACACTTAGAAATGGAGTTATTTTTTCCTATTTTTTGAAAGAATATAAAAAAATAAATACTAACATTGGCTCCTATTGGGGATGGTGTCCTCCCTGTGAGGCACCAAAGAAATCGTTGACCAGGTGCTTGATTCTTTGATCTGATCTCAATCCTAAAACCCACAACTTGTGATTTATCCTGCAACAGACTAACTTTGCAACTAAAAAAACAAATTGAAATCCAAACTACTGCAAACTGATATCTGGAGCTAAAAAGAATCAATATTGTAATCAAATTGTAACTGTTGTTAACACACTTCTGAAAATCATAATTAAAAACTGTTAAAACATGCTCATAGTGCTGAGCTTATTCAGGCACACCCCTACCTACCCTAAGCTACTCTGTGAGCTTCTAGATCAGGTAAAATCAAAATTCCAATGCAACCATATAATCACTTTGTCAACTATTCGACCTCCTTGCTTACACTCCTTTAGAGGAAAAATAACAATCCTACTTAGAAACCACTTCAATGAAAACTTGCAAATAGATTCAATTTTGACAAAATTCAAAATCTTAGGGCCGCTTGCTGAAACTAAGAAAACTGCAAAAGGATCCTCAAATGAATACAGAAAATAATCATATTGTATTAACTCTTCAACTGCATATCAGCTTTCATGAAAATCCAATCGTTGGCTATCATTAAAGCACTAGAGATCTGCATTGGAATCTTGTAATAAAGTATCTTTTGGGAACAAAGATATAGTTGATTTTGACACTAACCCATGAACACTTTTACTTTCAGACTTAGAACTAATTATAGGCTGCAACATGTGACTATTAAAACCTTCCATATAATCATCTACTGGGTCATGAAAAATGGTAATAGATTGTTGTTGATTTATAATTTCCAAATCTTGATTCATATGACTTTGTTCCATCTTAAAAAAAACTTCCTCATTAACAATTTTAAAACTTTTCTTCAAAATCTTAAATGAAGAAAAACATAATGGCACAAAGTTGTCTTGAGTTGGTTCACAATGCTCTTTATATCCAATAGCATTAGTATGAGATTGTTGACTTGTAACATTTTGCAAATTCTCCTTTAGTATTTGGAATGAGGAAAAACACAAGGGTAAAGTCCCTTCACCTGATTTGATACTTTCCTCATGTTCTCCATTGTTGTCACAATTAAAGTCTATAGGCTGACTGTTTTCCTTGGACTGCTAAAAACAATCATTTTCTAATGGATGAAATGGAGTTGCTTGTTCTGAATAGGTAAGCTCAAAATCAACAATATAGTCACCATCATATTCATCATACTTGGGCAAGTCAATACATTTTCAATGTCATTAATCATGAAAATTGGACCATCAACTTCCTCTTTAACAAATTGATTTGTAATTTTGCCTTCATGACATTTCTTACTGAAAATTTTGAAAGAATCCATGGCCAAATTGTTTCTATACTCATGATGACATAAACCCAAATTCAAATCAGCATCAAAACCATTTGGGCCAACAAACTCTTCTTGAAAAGGTGAAATACATTTCTCAGCAAAAACATCAGCATTTAAAACTTCAAGAGAATGCATAATATTGTCACCCTTCGATTCAAATTCCAGAATAGTTGTTTGTTTTTTAGGTTCACTGTCATATTCTTCAACATACAACTTTTTGTCCTTAACCTGATCTAGAAACTTTCTACAAGATAACAAATTTTATTCAACCTTTTGGGCATCAGTGAACATTTGATGCAAGGTGACAGACTTCCTTTCCAAAAGAAGCAGAGACAAGTTTGGAGAGAGAGATGTTTCATAGTGGAGCATGGAAGCAACTTCAGTGGGTGGAATTTCCTTGGGAAAGTTGTAATAAATACTGGAAAACCTTCTTCTGAATGTAGAAACAGTTTCACCGCTCTTCCTTTTCATGGCATAACAATCTGTAAGATGTAGATCCAAAGATTTCCTCTTGCCCCAAAATTTCAAAAAGGCATTCTTCAATTCCTCCCATGAGCTAATTGTCTCTGACTGCAAGCATTTTAACTAATATTTGGCATCCCCTCTCAAGGATTGAGAGCCGGTCCTCATACAAACATCATCATGATAAATCTCAAACAAATCTATAAAATGTTCAAAATCTTGGATGTGATTTTCAGCAAAAATATTGGGTTCTCCACCAAACTTAGGAAGGTATTTGTGGTGCTTTGGAGGAAAATCATGAAGAATAGAAGGAAATTTTAAAGTTTTGTATCTGTCTGAGATCTTAGAGGGCATAGTATTAAGTACAGGAGATGTTGAATCATCTTTGGTTTCATGAGGTTCAAATAACTGAATATGGGTATCATATGATTCGGGAGAAGGATCATGTTCAGGATTAACAATGTAAGAAGAAAGTGTGTCTACAGTTTTTAAAGAAGGATATATGAATGTTTCTTTATGGTCTTCATTTGAATGCAACAAGTAAAGAAATATTCTTTTGAAAAACTCAGGAAAGGAGAAAAATATATTGATGAAACATGAAACTACTTCCTGGAGAAAACTCAATCTTATGTACCTAGTATTCCCATTGTTTCCTTTCATATCTCTATCAATAGGTCTCGTTCTCCAGTGGAGTCTCTGAATCTGATTTGAAGCTTGATTGGAATCGCTAGGTGAATGATACAACCTTCATGTGTTTGGATTATTGTCACCATTAGAATTCAAATCTAAACTTTATCATGTATCCCAGGGAAGATTTCACCTTCGCTCCCCAACAATGGCGCCAAAAAAGTTAGCACTTGGTAATTTCTCTGGGTTGTATCAAAGAAACCCCAACGTAACCTCAAACCAACTTTAATTTGTATCCTAACCTATACAACTAGAGAGGGCTCTCTCAATATGTAAAAGACTGAAAAAAGCTCAAAAAGATTTAGCAATAGGCACATAGAGGTCAGATTCTGCCATAGAACAGGTTTTGTTTTTTGTTTAAAGGGTTGGTAGGACAAACAAGAGAAGGGACCCATTGCACAATGGGGTCAAATTTTGAACTTAAAATTATTGAATCAATAGTTGGTGATTTACTCTTAGAAAACAAAGGCAAAGTAAGTATTGTCTTTCAACAATTTATTAATTTTGGGATGACAGCAGAAAATGAAAGGACATCCCATTACACTAAGAGCACCTAACAAAGGGTGAATTCTTAATATAACTTTAGAAGAAAAACATAAACAAGATAGATCACCATATATAGAGCACCGAATTTAGACAAATTCTAAACATGAAATCCTTAACATTTGAAGTATTTACGGTATGAATGGAGCATCAAATGCAAATTAATTCCAAACATTTACTCTCAACTAAATACTAGAAAGAACAAACAATAATGGAGATAAGCATTAACATGAAAAACAAACTGAGAACAACACCATGATGGATCTTTGCCTCCAAAAGCATAGTACTTCTATATTAATTCATAAATATGTTCTGAGAATTTGGTACACAGTCCAAAATCCTTTCTGTCTCAAAGTCCTAACCCCCCC
>SNQJ01S0183424.1:0-15378 GCA_010110895.2 Picea sitchensis | reverse complement strand
AAAAAAAAAAAAAAAAAAAAACACTCACTTTTAAAAGTTTTTTTTATAAGTGACAAAAAAAAATTAACCTTGAAAAATATGAACATAAAAGATTTAAAAACATTTTTTTAAAAGAAAAAGATAACAATTTTCTAAGGAGGAAACCAAAAATATATATTAAAAAATCAATCATTTTCAATAAAAAAAAGTCGCTCATATGAAACAATTTTTAAAGTGTTTTTTTTGTCTGTGTGTGATTGGAAGAATCGACAACTAGTCGAACTCATGTTCACACGACACAAGGTTGATTCTGATCGTTGCAACTATAACCTTCAGGTGTACCCATGATGCCCCTTATGCAACACACAAGATAAGTCAAGGCTTCAAACCAATGACTTCACATAACGAAGTACCTTAACATTGCACTCCATCATCGACTACCCTACACTCTGAAAACTAAAAACTAAAACTAAAAAATGAAAATGGTAAAAAAACAACAACAAAAAGAAGATGAAAACGCAAAATTGAGAAGGGTCCATTCCTATAATCACCCCACCTTTAACCCCCACCCCCGATAATGCCCCCACCATCGCTTGAATGGACAACAAGATGGAATCACCTCCCTCCTTTATCCCCAAAGCCCACCTCACCCTTCACCTCCCCACCCGTTGTCTGCCCCAACCCCACTCTCCCCCACCTCTAGCCCTTCCCTAACACCTTGTTGTCGCTTGAATGAGCAGTGAGTTAACTTCAATGGAAATAACATGCACTAAATTAAGTCAATAATGCATCATGTATATGTTGACACAACAATACAATGTGTCTATGTTGAAGTACAATTTCCCCTTATATAATTGAAAGTATTATATATTCTTATCCATAGTGAAACATCATGACACTCTTATGATTCAATGCTTTATATAAAGTTTTTGAAGCATTTGAATGCTTCATAACCTGTTATTGGCACATCATTGTGAAATTTGTAGGTTATAAAGCACATGATCTATTATTGGCACGTCGTCGTGAAGCTAAAGTTGGCCAGGTAGGGAATTTATCAAATGCAAGTGCCTTAGGTATTTGAGCTAAAGTCCATCTTTTATAATGTTTTTAAAAGTCATGAACAACACATTTATGGTTATGTAGAGACTAACCACTAAAATATCATTCAATTCAATGACATTACAATTAATTAATATGGGATTCTTGATAATGATGTAAGGTGCATTGTCCAAAATTCTAATGATGTAAGGTGCATTGTCCAAAATTCTAACAATTGGTATAGATACACCATTATTATCTTTTCTATGACACTCAAACCTACAAGTGTAAATAAATACATATCATAAATTGTAATATTGTAATATTAAATAAAATATATTCAATATTATGCAATTTTTTTATTTTATTTTCTAAATAAAATACAAAATATCAATTGTAATTATCTTATATGCTATGTGATTCTTTTTACACCATGTTCTTATACATTAAGACTAAAAACCTTTACTAAATATTACAACTAAAATATTAGTACATAAACATTGAACTTTGATATAAAGAAGGTTAATAATAACCCCGATAAATATTTGTGACATAAAATGATAATACACTAGGTCTTATAGTTCTATAAAATTCATATTATAGTGCACTTATTCTTGCCAAGCGTATAGTGTGGACCATAAACATATGGACGTATAACTAACTTCCCAACCTATTGAAATATGAAAAGAAATTTAAAAAGTTAAATGACGAAAGGTTATGTTGTTTTAATTTTGGGGGGAATTACTAGTTTGGCCAATTTTCGATTATAAAATTGTTAATTTGAAAATATTTAAAAAAAAAAATATTGATTTTATAATATAGATGTGAGATATAGTGTATTAAATTTGGATATACTATATATTGAATAGTCTTATGTTGAAAGTTGAAAGGGTTTTTATTGGTCTCTCTTGAAGGCAATCCAAGGACAGTATTCGATGTGGCTTTGATTATCAATTAGTTTAGATTTGATTTTTAATAGATCTATTATATTTCTAAGTTTTATAACATGGTTTCTATTTTTTATTATTAAATATTTAAAAATATATATTTATCTACAAGGTGATTGGCTCTAATAGTCTTATGTTGAAAGGGTTTTTATTAGTCCTTGTCGAAGGCAAATCCAGGGACTCTAGTATTCGATGTGGTTTTGATTATCAATTAGTTTAGATTTGACTTTTAATAGATCTACTATATTCCTAAGTTTTATAACATAGTCTCTACTTTTTATTATTAAATATTTAAAAAAATATATTTATCTACTTTTTATTATTAAATATTTAAAAAAATATATTTATCTACAAGGTGATTGACTCTAACATTAGAAATCTTATTGGTAGTTTTATTGGCGCGTTCTCTCCTCCCAATGTAAAAATACATTTCTTATCCTAACTTTTCCAAGTGACTTAGCTCCTCCCAATGTAAAAATACACATATTACCATAACTTTTAGGATGATTTGAATGATTTGTATGCAATTTCTTTGTACTAAGTTTTTTTTTTTTTTTACTAAGTTTTAACCTAAGGTCTAAGTTATAAGTTGCGAGTGATGAATACACTCATGCTCTTCGTTCCAAATTTCAACGTGTGATGAATAATGCCAATGCATGATCTTCCTCCCAAATTTATGACAAATGCGGCCACCACCTGCTCTTCCTCCCAAATTTATGACAAATACGGCCACAGCCTCCACCGCCTGCTCCTCCTCCTGCATGCAGACGCATGCCCTTGCCCTTAAATCACAAAATGTACAATTTTCATAATAGTAGTTTTTCCTTAAGAGAAAAGTAGGGCATATGCCAGCCAACTGGTCACTAGTGCGCTTGTAAGTAAAGGAAGGCAGTGCACTTGTAAGTAAAGGAAGGCAAGTTGAATTTTGGAAACAACATTGAAGAGGGGGGTTTGAGAGGGACCAGCCATTTCCTCCCCTCACCTGGCTAGACTATAACTATTGGTCCTTAGTAGCTTCATGCCACATGAAGGATTACTTCACTGGTCCTCAGTAGCCACAGCCACAGGAAGGATTACTTCACTATCACAGTGATGGATGCTTAATTATCACACTGTAAGGCTTCATCATTCATATATTCATATTCCAAGTGTTATTTTTAGGGTATATATTGGTTACTATATTGCATTCTACCCAAAAGGATGATGACCTGGACTCTTGCATAACTAATTTTGAATCTTGAAGGCCTCTACCATGCGTAGACACCTTCAGTTTAGCTTAGGTTTTGACTCCGACTTAGGTTTTTGTTTTGGTTTGGCTTATATATGCTTGGTTATTCCATATACTATGCTACAACAATAAGGAGTAGCAGTCAAACACATGTAGAACAATTTCACACAAGAATGAAAAGAAGGAAATACCAATATCAATCAGTTAAGGGCTCCAGTCAGTGGTCATAAAACCGAGATCAAGAGAGAGATTGCTTTCCATCCTCTCTCTATCTCCCTTTAGTCCTGGAGAAGATTGTTGATTCCATCTATTTCTGCGCCTACCTGGCTTTATGGTAATGATGTCAAGTACCTTGACTATCGTCCATCCTGTTCCAAAATAAGCTTATCCCACAGAGGCGAAGGTAGCTTCAGGACCAACAACAATAGTTTAAGTTTCATCACCATAATAATTCGTTCGAGGTTCGAAAGCTTGTTCCAGTGATTTAGGGCCCGGTTAAACGCTTTCTATGTACGCACCTTTGATCCAATTACAATATGCACCATATGTACACAACTGATTCGCTTCTCTCCTTTCGTGATTTGTGTTGATGACCGTGTGATATATTGTTCGCCCCGATATATTACCTTACATCCTCAAAACACGAAGACAAAATGTCATAAATATTTTTATCTAAAATCCAAGTACAATCGAGAGATATCACAGATTCAGATATGATTCAGAGGCAGGGTTGGGTTTTCAAATCCGACCAACCAAATTTTACGGTTTACATAATTCCTATGGTCGTTTTGACGCATTTAAGAATGGTGACGGTTTCTCATAATTTTTTACAGTATTTAATGGGAAAATTGCCAAATTCCATCTATGTTATCCACAATTATGTAGCTTTTCCTGAGTTCATTCCAACCCAACAGATATCAAGGTTTATTTCCGCCATAAAACTCTGGTAAGCATCTTTCCCACCCTTATATGCTTATCGAGTGTGTTCTTGCTTGCAACTGTATTCTGTATACCTATGTGGATGGTAGCTTCTAGTAAGTTTCCCATCCTCTAGAATATCATAAAACAATTGTAACCACAAAGCAACTACTCTCTTAGACTTACCTGAGGCACTTGTCTTTTATCTGTTATCCCAAGGATGCCATCCATTGTTTCGATGAAGTAGCTCACTGACGCTTCCCTTACGCATGTATCAATGTACAAAAAATATTACAATGCAAGCAATCTAGCTATCTTCTGGTGGAAAAGTTCGCAGAGACACTGGATCTCTTGAGAAAAACCATGATCATTTGAAAACCCGATCCAAAGGTTTCTTTACTACAATGCAACTTGTTTGTTAGTGGCCATGATGGGCCGACAATTCTCCATTGGCCATTATTTCCAGACTATGGGTTGGCATGGTATAAAACTTGATAAAACAATGACGACCTCACAGTAAGCTCTGCATGTCTTTGTTAACTCTGTGGTTGGTGATCTATCAAGCCTGAGAGGACAACCACGAAAGATTAGATGTTGAAGCTTCCCGTCTCCATTAACTCAGTTGATGACAACATCCATGACATCACTACACACAGAGAGAAAACCCATATAAATAGCCACAATGCAATCCAATATAGTTGGTGTTGTCCTCTTCTATGTGCGATCCATCCTCACCACCCCATACCAAATATCTCGACCTCAAAAGTCATGGGAACATTTTTCACTTCCAGATTTGTGCAACTGGTTGTACTCGCTTTCAATGGAAGTTGTATTAAGGGTGAAAAACCATCACATACTTATTAATTTCGGTGAACAATTACATACTTATTAATTGAAGTCACAAGAAGCAATGATGACGATATTTCTCTCCCAACCTAAATCTATGCAATGCTATTTTCATTCTGGATATTGGGAAAATGATAAAAAAAAATGGAGCTCTTGGACAACAAAGGAAAGAGAAACTGATATTATTCATTCTGGNTCACAAGAAGCAATGATGACGATATTTCTCTCCCAACCTAAATCTATGCAATGCTATTTTCATTCTGGATATTGGGAAAATGATAAAAAAAAATGGAGCTCTTGGACAACAAAGGAAAGAGAAACTGATATTATTCATTCTGGATAGTGGGCAGATGATGCGTTGATGGTGGATCTCTGGGAGAGTAAAGGAAAGGCAAGTTGATATAGAGACCCTGATGCCAATCAGGTTAAGAAAATATCTTACCAGGTGAAAGATGCATGCAGGCCTGGTAAGATGCATGCAGGCCAGGATTTCCTACCAAGTAGAGGGTGCATGCAACATATTCTGTAATGTGGAGGGTGTTAGGTAAATCAATATGGCTGGAAGTGTTTCATATTGCAGATGCATTGAGCGTTGTTGCTTTTGTCAGAGGTCTGAATACTTGGTGAACACTTGGTAAGGGTGATACTATTTAAAATCTGGATTCGTGTTGATCAAGAGATAAGTAAATGCTCAATTCACGTTGATCAAGATATAATTAAATTCTAGTAAATGGGAGGCTGCATTTTCCAATGCTAGCGATGTCTTAGCTGCAATAAGACATCAATATTTTTATCCAAGAAAAAACCACAAATGCTTGAAATTATTAAAATGACTTTCATTTCGAGACATCAGCCACCACCCACTAATAGATGGTCAAAGGATGGAACCATCGCTATATACCTGCACAACATGTATAATAAGACAATTGTTGTATTATAAATAAATCCAAAAGCTTATCGGTAAAGTTTGTTAAATATTTATAAATAATAAGACAAAAAAGTCAATTTTAAAATTAGTAAATGACAACTTAAAATTTACATAACAATTGGATTGATCATGTTTCTACCCATGATTATGAAGGTGTCAATGATAATCATAATATGAGAAACACAATATAAGAAAATAATAATAAAACCAACAATTTGTTTTGTTGAAATATATCAATAATTTTTCTAATCAATGTATTAAGATGGTAAGATGATATTTATTATGAATTTTGGACATTAACATGCATTCAAATAATAAATTAGTTGAAAACATTGGGAATTATTGCAAGTTCCATTCTCATGCACTTGCAACATAGAGAGAACAAAAATCAAGGTTTCTTTTCAAAGATTTGCAAATCTGCATACTGATGTAGGTAAGTTATTTTTCTAGATTGTTTTATATTTTAATTGTGAATGTTAATGTAATCTAGAGAAATTAAGACTTGATTTTGAAGATTTGTAAATTTACATATTAAGGTGATCTTCACACACTAATGTTGCAAGTCTATTCGGATAAGCTATGGACATTGAATCCTTTCACATCCCTGATTATTTTTACCATTTGACGAATTGGGCCTTTTCCTGTTTCTATTTCAGTTAGTTTTTGGCTTTGAGTGGGAAGAGAAGGCATGGCTCTTTCTAACAAAAATCACCTACTTTCTTTGATTTCAGATTAGCCCGTGAATGGGAGGGGAGGAAAGTGGTACGACTTTGTTTTCTTTCTAGCCATACTGAAATGCAAGCCTTCCTTCCATCCAACATCAGTCCCGCAAGAGATGGGAAATGCACAAAGGCACACATATTATGTTAAAAATGGATGTGTTTGCTCTTCTCACCTACGATATCAACAATTTCCCTCGCTTCCTCATCAACATTTTGTTCATACTAATAAAACAAAGAAACAAACATCGTAAATACTTTACAATTAGGTGTTCGCTACATAGTTACTTGTCACCGTATAATGAAATATGTTGCTCTCCTTTGGGCTATCTGCCTAAACGAATTGATCCTCTTTGTTCATCTGGGAATACCGCTTTTCCTCTTCCTGAGAAATAATGAGTAGCTAAACATCGCTAGTCTGGTTATGAAGAATTCATAGCTAACAAATTTATAGATAAGCAAAAGTAAAACGCTTAATTTATTTTACCTCTCCAGCTCTAGGTATGGTCCTGAAGAAAACTTTGCTGGTCCTGAAAGTTGTTGTTGTTGACCTCATAGTTATTAGTCCATGATGGGTGCTCCCTTTACTCATGTTGACCTTATAGATATTATTCCATGATGGTGCTCCCTTTACTCATGCTCAGAAGAGGCATCTTTGCAAATAACACTGCCATCTTTGTTGATATATAAAACACAAAACTTAAAATTTTGCTATCAATATGCACTCCAAAAAGCTAGACTACGTAGATTGCTCTGACTAGTAAAAAATTACTTTAAGAATCATATTCAAGCGGCAAACCTGTAAGCAACCTGTCCATAAGCTCAAACATTCTTTCTTAATTCATTCTTTTTTTATGTAATATATCAATCGATCGAGTGAGAGCCAATCTCAACTCGTTATTATCAGGTGTTAATACCGAGTGGAGGGGAAGACTCAAATTCCTATTGAAATGGTAAGTTAATAATTTTCAAGCAAGTGGTCATTTCTTTCAAATCAATGCCAACCCTTTAAGCTAAGTTTCAATCACTGGTATTCATATTCTTCAGTTTCAGTTTGTCCATAAACATATTCGACCTTTTCCCTATACAACTTGACCATAATCATTTGGATTCTTCTCTCTTTCACTTTTCAATTTGGAGTCTTAATGGTGATACTTCCTCTTGTCCTCAACCAAACGAGAAGATTCATGGAACACATGCATTGACAATGCTACCTAATTTGAATCTACCAGAAAAAATATAAACATGGATTCTGGTACTGCCACATCAGTATTTCAGGGGAAGTTGGCCTCAATTTTTTACCAGAATTGCCATTATTCACCTACAAAAGAACCATAGTGCACAACACTGCATCAAAGTAATTTGGGTGCATCGGGCATCTCAGAAAATATCCCAGTTTCTCGGCATTCTGTTCTACCAAATCAAGGCGACAATAAGACTTCGCATCTCACAAATTTTCCTTACAATGAGAAAGATAGAGTTTTGTGTCCATAAGATTCCCAGTTACAAACATGCTATTAGTACTTCTGGTCCTACTGATTGTGGTATTGGTAATAATTGCAATGCCCCTCATCTGCTTCAATTTGATAATACAAAATAATTAATTCGATCACTCATCCATAATGGATTAAGTTCTAGACCCTTGCTCATAGATACAAAAGGCAACTTTGGAGTAACATGTTCTAAAATTGTTTCCTGAACGACTGCATTGAACTGAGAGTCAAATATAACAATGGAAAAATGCATCAGTCACTACTGATAACATCAATCAATCTACGTAACCCTACTAAAAAAAAATCCAAGTTTGTTTTCCCTATCCTAAATAGCCCAGGATGTTTTGATGCTTTGTCTCTTGGTCTACTAAAAGCACAAGCAAATGTAGAAAGTTATTATAAAAGTTACCTATACAGGAACCGCATGTATGCAGAAATCAGCCCGTTGAAGAGCATCTCTTGCATCTATTGTTTCCATGACATTTTCGGGCAGCTTGTGTTCTGGTAAATATTTTCTAAAGCAAAAAATAATACAAAAGATTTATTCATATAAATAGCATTAGCTAAACCTATAATCAATATCACCCATTTTTAAAAATAATTATGAACAAGAGACTGCTTTAATACACTGTATGTTTGCATGCCTGACTCAAACTCTGGCTCTTTCTCAAGTCAGGACTCTGGCTTTGTCTGTAGCCTTGTATCTACAGTCTCACATGCTTAACTTTATTTAAAAAAAAACAAATTTAGAAGTGTTTCCAGCATCGAAATGCTCTGATGCCAAAATGATCTCTCGGCATGACTCCTATCATAATCAAATTGTAGCAGGAATCCAAACTGCTCATGCAATGCTTACAACAACAATGAACCAGGAAATTAAATATGATAAGGAAGATTCCCAGATAAGTTCAGATACAGATTATGCTGGAAAAATAACATATTAATCGTAATAGATCAGTTACACATTAGAGACTCTTGGACAAGGCGACCAAATTTTCTAGAGGAAGTCTTAAAAAAATAATCTCCAGCACGTCTGCAGAAAGATAAATAGCTTGACCATCTTCTGTTTTTGCTCACTGGACAATAACTTTCCTGTACAAATTTGATAATAACGATAAAACCCTTGAATGACATGACTCAATGGATATTTTTTAGTGAAGCAAATGAGTCATTTTCTCCATTCGGGTGTAAATTTTAAAACCAATTTCTGATTCAGGTTACCTTTATAATGCCATGTCTTTCAATTCAAATTACCTTTACGGCATGGACATTGCTATTGTACAGTAGCAATTGTTTTTCATGTGCTCTAAATTTATCAGTTATAAAGGATTATCTCCTCGTATTTTTTTTTTTTAGGGTTGAGCATCTCCTCATATTGCTTTTTTAGGGTTTAGAGTGTTGTTTTACAATATCATTTTTCTATGCTGACTTTCTTGTTTAGCCAATTTTAATTTTGATAAGTAAAGGTGTTTTTTTTTTAATGTTAATCTTCCATGTTTTTCTCAACATGAGTATTGATGCTAGTGATATGGAGAGATTAAAATTATTATATACTCTTTTGCTTAGTGATATGGAGAGATTAAAATTCTTATATACTCTTTTACTTAGATATCGATAATCTTATGCAATTTAATAATATTTTTATTATTGATCTTAGAATATTTAAGGAGACTCTTGTAGAGTCATATTTGGTTTCATCAAGAGAGTCACTTTATCTTAAATTGTGTTATTATTATTGTATCATTCTATCAACACTAGTGTTATTTTAGGAATGAGTCTCTCATAACCTTTATTTTCATCTTGGACAATTTACTATTTGTGTTTATTAATTAAATACAGAAAGTGATAATCATATACTCAATGATCAATATATATGTAAGAAGGAGATTGAATCGAATGATTACTTTATTTTCTCAGTTTCAACTTCGTATGAAATATGTAATGAATGTTACTACTTATTTAAAAATCCTTACACTTTGAGTTATTGTGTTCATTATAAAAACTAAAGATGTTATATCATTTTCATTATAAAAACTAAAGATCTTGTCGTAGAACACGAGACAACAAATTTCTTCTAGCATCCGGAGTTCAAATTCTGCATAGTTCATGTAATATATTAATTTCTTTTTCTCGATCTCAAATGATAAGAGAAGACAATCTTGCTATCTTTTCTCATAGAATTTTGGATGAGTTCAATCATGTATCTGTATAACTCTTTTTTTTTCATCTTTCTCGTTAACCTTTAGATGAATTCAATCATACATCTTTATAACTCTTTCTTTTTCATCTTTCTCATTAACCTTTAAATGAATTTAATCATACATCTTTATAACTCTTCTTTTTTTTCATTTTTTCCTTACTTCTTCCAAAATTTATTCTTTATATACTTATTTTTTTTTTTAAATTCAATTAATTAAATTTAATAAAAATAATATTAAATTAAATTAAAAAAACCTATGTGTTTGACTTAAAACCATGGAGGGAAGAGCACAACCCCTCTATGAGAATGACATGGCAACCACTATCGTATTCTTCCAATGGAAAAAGGTCAAAGCCAAAAAGCGTCCCACTAACATGCCAAAAATCCTACGACACGATACGACGATATGAGGAAAAAGAAAAGGAAATCCTACTAGACGTTTGAATGGGATTGTGGGGATGCCTCAATTTGTGGGACCGCCACCGTTCTACCGACCTAAGTTTGTCGGGTAGTCCCAAGCCGGAGGACCCTCCCGACAGTTACGTGATATATATTTATAGGTTCCCTACCTACATATTCATCACGATTTGAGTAATAATCTCCGACCCCACTTACTCTCTCCACGCATATTCATCACAAATTTTATGGTTCCATCAAATTCCAACTTGGACAATGAAGACGACATTTCATATCATAGTTATAACGTACAATTTTTACTTTTCTCATGTACATGTATATATAGAATTGAATATNGCAACCACTATCGTATTCTTCCAATGGAAAAAGGTCAAAGCCAAAAAGCGTCCCACTAACATGCCAAAAATCCTACGACACGATACGACGATATGAGGAAAAAGAAAAGGAAATCCTACTAGACGTTTGAATGGGATTGTGGGGATGCCTCAATTTGTGGGACCGCCACCGTTCTACCGACCTAAGTTTGTCGGGTAGTCCCAAGCCGGAGGACCCTCCCGACAGTTACGTGATATATATTTATAGGTTCCCTACCTACATATTCATCACGATTTGAGTAATAATCTCCGACCCCACTTACTCTCTCCACGCATATTCATCACAAATTTTATGGTTCCATCAAATTCCAACTTGGACAATGAAGACGACATTTCATATCATAGTTATAACGTACAATTTTTACTTTTCTCATGTACATGTATATATAGAATTGAATATCTGTTTCCTTTTCTTTAAAATGTATTATTTTATTCGTACTATCGAAAAGGTTTTTTTTTTTTAATTATTCATTTTTATTTTGATGGGGTTTGTTGGATACGGTTATTTGTTTAAAATTATGCAAAGTAACATTGTAAATAAATATATGTTAGAGATAATATGTAGATCATTGTTATATAAAATAATTTTTTCCTTTTGCATATTTGAGAATCTTTATGTATCAATTTCATGGCCATGTACATATGTCTTTCTAGGTGCCTTTTTTAACCTTGTGAAGGGCTTATAGGCCTTTTGTGTGTATTCGCATTGGACATTCCCATAGCTCTGGTGATCTATTAAGAACATTTTACTAAGGTTGTTATACAAAAGGTATGGGATATGAGTAGGGATTTGGTTCCATTAAAATCATGGTAGTATGTAGCATCCCTTTGCTTCTAAAATTTGTGTTTTTTTTTTTTTGTTTTTTTTTTTTTATTCTCTCTAAGGTGGCTTTTTTTTCTTATCCATTGGACATTGAAATTGTTTTTAGTAGAATTCAGTGGTTGAATATATCTGAATTTATAGTTGTCTCGTAGTTATGGTAACTTATGGGAAACAAGGCATAGGTTTTATAAGGCATAATCAATTGGTGGAAGACTTTCTTGCGGCTTGATAGATGATTGCTTTGTTCTTGAACTTCACCAGAATACCAAATCTTTGAATTTGAAACTTCATATGACTTATTATTAGCACGTCGTGAAATGTGCAGGTTATAAAACACACTAGGGCCAAACCTAAAAAAAAAAACCTTTTATCCTTAGAAAAATACCTTTGTAAAAGTTTCTCATGTCAAACCTCTACAAAAACCTTATGTAAAAGATTATGTAGCCATTTGTAAAAGCTTCTTAGTTAATATATAAAAACGTTAAGCATATTTGTTAGCACTAGGAATCACCCTCATACTGTAATGAGGATAAGCCCAGTACCCAACAGTTTATATGTCACGGGTAATTGAGTTTTGAGTGGTCAAATGGAGAAAACTCGATAATAATAGCATTCTAACTCAAAAATCTGGACTAGCATGCACCAACCATTGAGGTCTTGAATCAACTTCAGTCAGTAAGTTGGAGTAAGGGTGAATAGGAGGAAGATTCAGTGAGAAAGGTGTAGAGGCCTTCTATGAACATAAGATTTTCCAGCACCCTAAGGAGGAAAAACTTAAACACAAGGTCCTCTTGGACTCAAATTTCAAGGAAGTTGAAAGAAATCATAACAATACTATAATCAAACATTTATCATAATACAGTTACAACAATCCATGTGAATCAATCAAACATGAACTCTCTCAGTATTAGAGGCAAATAAGATGGAGTAAGAAAGATGACTTAGATTAACCAAGATGTCTCAAAAATAAATACATAAGCAGAGAACTAGTTGTTCTCAATCAAAATATTACAATATCAGGGAGCCTAGCTCAACCATTCGACCTTTACAAAATATCAAAACTGCCTATATATAAGCAGAATTGTTGCAACCATCGAGAGTGTGATCAGATTGTTGCATTCAATGTTTTCATTCGGCATCTGCTCTGTAAGACTGTGCAGACAACCCTCTGTTGTCAGACGCGAGCTCTTCTGCCTAGACCTTCTCTATCAAACTACACATGCAACTCTCTGTCATACATGAGCTCAAATCTACCAATCCTTTTCTGGCTTTCCATTTATGTGTTGAGACGAGGTCTCAACCACCGCTCTCATTCTTAGTAACTACCTTTATCGGGATCAGGACGAGGCCTGACACCCAATATTGTTCTTAGACGGTGCCAATGAATTTTGCGAGTCAATTTTGACGCCTCGAGGTTATGCAGATCTTCTTTCGTGACTAAATACAGGCGTTTTTTAAAACTCGAGATTCAAGTGCCAACTCCTTATTCATCACTCCTTCGTGTTTGTGACCTCGGGTCATGACTTGGCGCTTATCCCATATGATTCTTTGGGATTTCGCGCATTGGGAGATTTCACATTACTTGACTACATATTCCCTGATATCTGAATGATGAAATCACTCCTCTCATATCGACGATTGGATCTTCTATGCATCTGACGACCACGATTGCTTCCTTGAAAAACCGAGTCACCAATCATGCATTGGGTGCTTACCTTTATTATTGGACCCACCTCCTATGTGACCTCGCTACGACCTGGGGCTTATATTCAAGGTTCTTTGGGACTTCAGGCGCTTCGGGACTTTGCAATGTTTCACATTTTAAAACTCCTGGAGTGACAGATCTGATGACGCGTGGCTCTTGTTGATCAATGGCTCAGATTTATTTTGGTCCTTCATGCCTTTGATGATTATCTTTAACATTATTTCGAAATCATGATTCGCTCAATAATTTTCCACTGTTGATCTCTCCCAATGAGATCTACGGCCCAAATTTAATCTTTGCTTGACCATTGATTTTGGGCTTGCAATGAGTCGCTCTAAGTGTTGTGCTTTGCACTCATGGTTGCGGCCTACAGCCCTTGACAACTTTATGTGATAACATTTGGCTCCACAAGGATGGCATGCTCCCTGTGAGCTGCCAAGAACAAGTAGTTCCAGTGCCTTAGCTGTTGGGTTATGGAGTCTGGCTCAAAACATTTCGCTGAAGGCCGACATGTACACTATTCTACTTATAAAAGGAAAAAAAACACACATGCTCCAGAAGGAGCTTATTTATGTACAAAACCTAAGCTAAGTAACTTTTACAATGGTCTAGGTGAAGGCAAACTTCCACCAGAGCCATTCAAACTGTTTGATAATCGAATCCTTCTCTTCACTGCAACTGATCCATAAAAAACAAGGAGAGTGTGGAAGATGACTAATTTCATTCTTATGATCGCCCATATTACTTTCAAAGGATGCTAAAAATATCAAGCCTGCATGCTCCAAATCATTTGAGAAGTATAACTCTATGTACTCATCGATAGGGTCATGAAACTGAAGGAAACACATTATTAACTTATGGAAGGTTACCTTCATTGTGTCATAACCACTGACAGTTTGTTTGATGTGTTGTGCAGGCACACCTAATTGAATGACAACCACATGTATATGTGGGTCAAAAAGTTGCTTGCGGTGAATTGTAGGTACAAGTGGAAGAAGGATGGACGTAGGAGGTTGTTGATCCACTGATGAATGTTGATTTACTTATGACTGTGTATAAACGATCTCTTCACGTGCCTCAACTAAGGGTTGCTTCTGATCAAAACTCCGGGTTATGTCTTTTGTGACAAGGCCAACCTCTGCATCATCCTTACTGTCTTGATAGTGATCAAATATAAGATAAGGTTGTTTCTCATCATCACTAGAATATTTATCAAAAATGGGTTGCCCTTCACATCTATGATCAACCTTTAAAACAACAATTTCATCAAGTATATAACTGTTAAAAATATTCATTTCAGGAGAAGTAGTAATTGTTGCTTCCAGTTGTTCATACACATGATTTTCATCAAGACAGGGCTACTCATTGATACATGCTTCGAAGACAAATCATCCACAGTCTCTCCTTCATAGGGACAACAAGTAAAACCCCCCTCATGTTCAGAGTTGATATGATACTGACCTTGAATACTACCTGATCCAGGTGGATATCGGTGCCCACCCACCTTCTCCAACTGGCCCAAAACATGTTTCTGGCAATTTTGGTAATTTACTATTTTTAGCAGTTTTTAACTTCCGGGGCCATTTTGAGGCCCTAAACGATGTTTTTTTAGAAAACGGGCTCTAGGTTTTGTTAAGCTTACAGAAATAGAAGAATGGTCTACCGAGTATGATCCCATATCTACTCAAACAAGGCCTCCTACGGCTACAGACATGCAGATCTATACAAATGATAAAGGTCAGTCTATGCTACGACTAGGAAAA